>VXAA01003938.1:895419-910267 GCA_013399115.1 Anseranas semipalmata
AAAAAAAAAAAAAAAAAAAGTGGAGTAGACGAAATGGCATTCCAGAGCAAGAGTTCTTACTGCAAACTTCAAATATAAAATAAATAAATAACAGTAATAATAAGCTCTACAATCTTATCCCTATAGAAATAAATTCATTAGGATCTTTTTGACAGAGCCTCGTAACATAGGAAAGTGGGAAAAGCAAATAGAAAGGATGAAGGGAACAAAGAACAGGGAAGTAACAAAGAGGATAGTGCTGTAAAAAGAAAATAGCAAGTTTGAAATATGAAAGAAATGGAAGCCACAGTAAAAGAAAAAGAAAAAAAAAAAACACGGTACAGACAGACGAAGAGAAAGAGAAAGGAGGGTTAAAAAAAATAAAAGGAGAGAAGGCAAGACAAAAGGGATAGGGAGGAAGACATGGAAGGGACAGCTTAAAAAAAATAAAGAAAGAAAGAAAAAAAAGGAAACCACACCACAGCTCTAAAGTCCTCCTTCCCCTCCAAAAAAAGTGACATTGGAAGCCAGAGCTGGAAGAAAAGCTAGCGCAAACCATTTCAGTGGCTAATGAAATTTCATTCAGTGCTGACAGCCCAGGCGTCAGTCCTGTCTCTGTCAGGAGTGGGACTTTTGGCCGGAACTTCTCTGTCCCCTTGGGAATAAGCCTGAGCTGAAGCAACGCCTGAATGATTTTCTACACTTTGACACCTGAGACACTGCATACCATAACATCAGCTCTGCATTTTTTAGGATGACTAGTTTTTACTAAGTAAGAGAATTAAGAGGTGCAAAAACTGTCCTAGCACTACACGTATTAGCACATACTACTGCCACTGTGTATCTGAAATTATGAGTTCCCTCATCAAGCAGAGTTATCAAATCATTCATGTTATAAAGTAGTAATTCTATCAGCTTTCAACGATTAATTTATCAGAAGAAAAAATGGTCTGTTAAAGCAATTAGCAAACGAAATAAATTTAAAGCGGAGTTTCTGAAGATTTTCAAGAGAGATTTGATGAGGCAGAAGTTTGGGCTTTGGGTCCTGCTTTTCAGCAGTGAACTTTATGCTATTCCAGCAGAACAACTATCGCAGTTTAGAGAAAGAAAGAAGAGAGACCCTGAAAAGTATTTCTCAAATCACTTATTATAATATAATGAATATTAACAATAGATAGTACAAATTCTCTTGAGAATTGACTATTGCTGGGTTTTGGATCCCTTCTTCTAGGCTGTTAAGGTTGCTAGGGAATTTCACAGTTAATGGTGTATTTCCATATGAATGTTTGAAGAAGGGGGAAGGGTTTGCAAAACTGAATCTTAAGCGTGGAGTTTTCTTTGTGCTTTTGAGAAAAAAACTCTGATGTTCTTGTAAAGCTGAAATAAGACACTCTTTCAAACCTACTTATGCATTATCTAATTTTTTTAGGAGTAAAAAAATTCACAGAAAATATTTAAAGAGTCACTGGGAGGAAGAGCTTGCTTCTCTTGCTATGGTCAGTAGTAACACACCAGACTTGCCATTACACATGCTCTAAGGGCAACAAGTGGTCTAGAAAACATAGCAGCTGTATTTTGCTTTGATGGTTAAAAGCAAGAAATATATTTTGTTTTAAACAGATTATATGTACATTTTTCATAGACCATTTAGAAAGCACATAGCTGTGGGCTTCCTAGTGACAAATACACAGAGACACCAGCAAGTGACAACATACTTTGTACTCCTTGACATGGATGAAAGAATTCAGTTCAACTTTTCTATTTTTTTCTATTTCAAAAGAGAAATGCTAAGAAAAAGATCTTTTTTAGCCCTACTTCCTGAGAACAAAGCTTAAAGGATGGCTTTATCTTTCACTGCATCTTAATCTATTTCTCCTCTCTCCTCCTCGGTAACTTTGGGCATCATTGGTTTACATCAGCGAAAACTGAAAGAGGGCAGAGTCCTTTCATTTTGTGAAAATAAGTGGCTGAACAGAGGGGAAAAAAAATAACTAATGTCCCAAGGTCTGAATGGTAGGTACTCGATTTTCTAACAGAAAATCCACAGAGGAATTGCCACTGAAGAAGAACCTGCAGAAAACAAGGCGAGGCTGGCTCCACACTCACACCACCACCATTTATCTGGTTATGCTTCCTGTCCTTCAGAATTCAAAACATCCCAACTCAGGCAACTCTTATTTACTGCTGGTATACAGTAAATAGAGACACACTGTCATTAGCAACTACTGTGACAGTTGATCTTCACACCACAGTATTATCCTAATAAACTGTTTCTAAGCCCCAGGGTCTTTGTTCTCATACAACTGACCTACAGCTGGTCACCCTGGATTTTATACAAAGGATGACGAGCACAGAGGTTATATGAGTTAATTGCATAGCGACTGCAGAGTAGCATGCTTTCTTCCATACAGCAATGTGTTTTTTCTCTACTGAAAACAATTGGAGTTACACTGTAATTCAAGTTAATGATAGAACGGTATATCTGGATAACTCTATCATTAGTTAATGTTACCACCACATGAGCTTGTCTGTATGGTATTTGACAGCAAAATTCAAGTTAAACAACCTCCTCCAGAATGAAGACAATATTGGATTAATTAGGTAACTTGCTAGACATTTAGAAAATGAAGATGAATATCCCTTTTATAACCATATTAAAATCCTGAGGAATATGAACCACACTGTAATCTGTTATTGTAGTGTAAATCATGAATATCTCCAGTTTGAATTACTCAAGATTTAAATCACTGGAGATCAGAATCTGGCCCCATAGATCTTAACAGAAGATTTCACTTATTGCTCGCATAAAAAGGACGCAATTTCCATCAACGCATAATACACAGGAACCAATTTGTTTCCTAGGAGAGTTCAAAATTCTCTGAAGAAAAAAAAAATCTGCTTGTTCTGGTACTCCTACCATCTTCTGTTATTTTTATTGGTCTGCATGTTACTTTTGTTTTTAACTATGGAGTGGAAGTCAGGAGAAAGGTAGAAACGGGTCCATGACTCAGTCTTTTCCCCACACACTTCCCAGAACTCAGGCAACTTTCTTCCTCCAACTGAAGACAGCCACTGGAAATATTCCAAGAAGTCCATAAAGCTTTTACTAGGTAAAACACAAACTACACACTACTCAATTCATTTTGTGACAAGATTATTCTTCCAACATAGTCCAAAACTGAGAGCAGGCAAGTCTGAAAATACACAAAAAATGTAGTAACTGAGTCACAAGTCTCTAAATAGTCTGGCCTAACACTCAGTCTATTTTTAGTTGTGCTTTAACAATTTGTGATATGTCTACATAAGCCTTTTGAAGACAGGTTAGTTTTCTCTTTGCCTAAGCTTCCTGATGCTTCCACACCAGCCAGGGCTGAACCTCAAGTTGTGTTAGCAAGGGATCATGCATGAAAAAGTGAACTTATCAAAATGTGTCAAGCCTAACAGTACAACATGGCAAAGTGCTCAAAATTGGGCTTGGCAGGAAAGAAAATACTTTCAAACCTGAAACATATCCATGTTCAACCTCCAGCATCTCCAATAACTGGACTGCTACATTATCCATCATTCTGACACAAAGAGGGATAACAGACTGACCATCTGGATTCCAGTTTAAGTTGTAAACCACACTCCTTCTGACTGTCCCATTTCCTTTTATCCCACTCACTGTAGGGCTTGGTGAGAATCACAGACAAATAGAGCTGGAAACAGCTACATGACAGGGTCAGTCACCTCCTTCAAGGACAACACAGTTACATCTAGCACGTAGTTAGAGACCTCAACTGATAAAGGCCCCACAACGTTCACACAATCCATTCCAGTACCCCTCTGCATCCTACCACTAGAAATTTTTTTCATAAACTCGTTCTTTTTTGCAACATATTCAGTGTATTACTCTTACTCTACTTATTGTGGGTATTGTAAACAGATTTTTTTTCCCCTTATATGTCAGACTTCATCCTGTTCTCCATCTTCATTCAAAGCATTAATCTCATCAACAAGTTTCTATAGCTGCTGAGGACTTTTTTTTTTCCCTCAAATACTGACTGTTATTTATTTGCAAGTTGAAGGAAGAAAATTTCCCCTTGAACTGTCGTGTCATCAGGCTGTAGTTGGTCAAAATCCTTCTGAAACCACCATTAGTTGCCTTCCTGAGATTATGGATTCCCTAGGGATTATCTTGCTGTATAAAACTTATACAATAGCCATGTTCAATTTCATTCTAAATACACCTGCATTATTGAGAACCACAGAGTAGAGGCAAAAATAAAGACAAGATCTTCCTCTGCAGGGGATGACCAGGAATAACTGGAGGAAGAGAGCATAAATACTCTTTTTTCCAGCCAACCCTTCATTATGGTGACTGTTCTTTCTCACCGAGAATGAACTCAGCATTGGGACAAACCTACTTCAGAAGTTCTCATTTCATTTTGTTTCTGCTGCTGCTATGCTTGCTCCTCAGGCGCTTACAGAACACCTTGTCATACAGTCTTTCCATGGGATCCCTTAGAGACATGACTGATAGCACTACAAAGGTCTGCATCTTTCCTTGCATGGATGCTTATAGCTACTCTCTGAACATTTCTCATATCCAGTGAACCATCTTGCATTAATGTAAGTGCTGTTTATTTTAGGTTTCAGTTTTTAGTTCTGCATTTCCCCTTTTCCTTTATCCATTGAACAGTAAACAGTGAATTTAAATCTCTTCAAACAGGCAATATACAGAGGCTTTTATCTCACCCTATATTGCTCATTTTGTGTTATGCTGACATCAATGTTACCACAAAAGAAAGTTTCTCATCAAGTTTTAGGTCTTCATTTTCCTAGTGTTTAAGACATGAGTGGCTCTTGCTCTTTGTCCTCCCTGATAACGAAGACAAACCGATTCCTCTAGAATGAAGCGACGTTGAAGAACCACTGAAACAGCTAGCACATTGACTTCAGTGCTCATCACAGCTATATTTCAATAACGACAGGGGTGTCAAAGCATCTCATCTCCAGGATTATCAAACTCAATGTTCTGCTTTCAATTCAATACTCAGTTCCATCTGGCAGCCCATTTGACATTGAAGAACCAAACGAAATAGATTTTCTGCATGATTTCAAGATGACCGCTAGTCTTTTCCATCTAGCTACTCTTGCAACTCTTATACTTTAGATATAGAAGAATTGTTTGATTACAGTGTTGCTTGACCACTTCAAACTACTCCCTTTATTCTTGGGCAATATGAGCCTGAAAAATATTATTTTTAATCAGTTCTACTTTATTTGCAGTATACAACACCAAATAGAATCAAGTTCATTATTACGGGAAAGGTAAACCTAGATGTGAGACTGGCAGTCTTATAAACAGCTGCACTGTCAAATGTGCTGCCTACTTCCAGATTCTAATTAATGAAACCCACTCTCACTGTGCAGTACTCCATTCGCTTCCTCCTCACCACTATCCATGGAGAGCGGATTACATTAAGCAGCTACTCCGTTCTCATTATCAGTGAGACTTCTCTTTCCCTTTCCCCAGAGACTTCTTGTTGTTACATAATCTCTCTTAATATTTCCCAAGAAACATAAAAAGAAATTCCAATTTTTCAACCTTTTACTTAAAAAAAATGTTAATAGTTTCCTTCTCATACAGAAATTGCAGCTGCCTTGGATTTTACAAAGAAAACAATATAAACTACCCATTACATATGTCTGCAAAATGATACATAAGTTTAACAAATGCAAGATGGAAAATAAAAATGCAAAACCCAACTAATGACACATACTGCACCTGGTTTCACATGTTTTCTGTGATAGTATTAACCTTGTTTACAGAATTGGCAAGCAACTGGATAGCTAAGTAGATTGGCAACAGTACACGGAGCCTTTCACCTGGAGTGTATCAGCTCAAGTTTAGCCCAGCTCCCTCTAGGAACTGAAAACATGTGCTCTCTCACAGGCTGTCAGCGAAATAAAATGGTAATTGCTATCTGCTTCATACAAAATTGGAGATTACACTGCAGAAGAAGAGTCATCAGCATAAACATTATTTCCTCTCAACATTAAGATATGAATAACCTTGAACCAAAAACTGACCAAGGGCCCCTTCATTTGTTAAAGTGATATTAACCTAAGAGATGCTCATTTTAGGCCAACTAATGGAAAGGCAACATAAAGAAGATTTTAAATCAAACTTATTTTCCAGCTCCTTTAAGTCTTCAGTTCTCATATGTAGCAGCCTGCCAACAATACCTCTGTTTATACTCTGCCTCAAGACTGTGGAAGCCAGATGCGTGCATGCAGAGGAGGCATGAGGATGCATGGATAGACCACCCCTTTACAGCCAGTAAATCCACACAGAGTGCTTGTTCACGTCCAGGTGCCTGCCATCCTTATCTGCCAGCAGAGGACCATAAACATACACTTTTTTGATTCATCTGTAACCATACTACCCTGGGCTGTGATCTCATCAGATTCACTGCTAAGCAAGGGTCACACCTCCAAGGAAAACTCTCAATAAACTAAGTGGATCACTTGCTCAGTAAATGCAACTCTTTCTTCTAAGTCGGTGTTGAAGTAATGCCAACATCCATCGTAAGTCATCAGAAGAGATTAATCCATGGATCTTTGCCACCAAACTATAAGCCTCTACCACTGCAGAATGTGAGGGAACTGCCTGTTTCACTTGGTAGCAAAAGCAAGCTCTTATTCTGTATGCACAGGAGCCACTAAATTAGGGCATGACACAATTTCACGGAATGTCAGACCAGCAAAATACTAGGAAGCAATCTGCTACTTTCAGATGAAACAAACTTATTTGTCATTGCTGAAAGTCCTCTTGACTCTTCTTACAAGGGCACAAGTATCAGCACCTCCTCTAAGAGTGTGCTCTCACTCTGGTTATTGCATTCTACCTCCCTAAATTCACCCAATGCCTTTATCAGCTACTTCTATTTCAGTTCTTCTTTGCTTCCCTGTCAAAATGCTTGCTAACAGGTATGGGGAAGTCTAAACACAGTTGTAAAAAACAGTGTTAAACTCTCACCATACTCTACCCCAGATACACCTGTTATGTCCTGAAACTTCTTCACAGTGTGTGGGGTACAAACTCCTTTAAAATCTACATAAAGCCAACCTTTCATACCAAAATAGTTTTGTGTTATCTACTCCGGTCACAGAGAAACTGTTCTGTTGATGAGATCTAGCATACCAAAGCTCACATCCTAAACACTAACACTATGTTAAATGTACCGGGGGGTGGGGGTGGGGGGGTGGTACTTCAAAGCCTCATTTAAAATAACTCCAAAAATAAAGATCTATTAACATAAACAAATTGTAATTAAGATAGTTGTTGACCTAGCTCCTCTGTGCAAAGACAACAGTCAGAATAATAATCTTGCACTTGGACAGCATCTTTCATTCTAAAGGATTCCATCCAACAAGCCTGATCTTACACACACTTATAAAGAAGAGCACTATTAACATACTTAAGTAATCCGAAGTAAACTAATCTACCTAATTTCACTATCGTCAACTACCTAGCTTTATCCACTCAACTACACAAGTTATTTTTGTCTACCTTATCCATCCATCAAAAAAATTACCCATCCATCAGAAAACTGCCCCTCTAACATCAGCAATGCATGGGCAACAACTTCAATCCTAATCCTTATGCTCTGCCCCCCCAAAAAACCTTCCTCCAGCTTCATTCAACCTCTTCTCAGACCTCCATCACCAATGCTATCAACCAACCCCCAGAGACAAAGTCCAGCAAGGGCTGAACCTTGTTTATACGTCAAAGGATTTGTTTTTAAACAGTTACCTGGGGTGTACTGGGAGTACGTTGTTTGCAGACCAATTTTTTCCCCATATTATGCTCCGCACAGTAAACCTAGAGGAAACCTAAACCTGGCTTCTATAACTTCAACACACAACTTTCTTGCACCCATAAGGTGATTAAACCAAAGGCCAGTCTCACCAAACATCTCTACCCAAGATCAGTTTTCACTTGTGTGTGGTACTCATGCAAAATTGCTGTTTTAATCATTATCCGGCATGGAAGGGTTATTCCAAATCACCTGTTTTTACCTTACGATTATTAAAATAGACCTTGTTTAATCAGTTGGCTGCCAAGTATCCACAACACAAGGCAGAGGGAAATCCACCTCCTCCTCTGCAATTTGCATGGCTTTTGGAAAACCTTCCCCTATGATATCAGTCTGCACTATGATTTATTTTTTCCTCTGAATACTTGCTTCAGAGTAAAATGGATTACAAGAAACCATTGCAATACCATCATTCCAGGCAAGGGTTCCTCAAGAAAACACCCACTATACCTTGAACCTGCAACTTGCCTGGCTAAGCTTTCTCTCAGACTGAGCGGATGAGGGAGCTATTTAAAGCAATACACCCTGAGAGAGGTTATTCATGCGTTTGTCCTCCTCTCACAGCCTCTTCCAGAAAACAAGCCACTGACGGCAGTAGTCATCTGGACTTGCACTGCACACAGGCTAGCCAGATCACAGGAGACAACTGTGATGAGAGATCATGACAGGGGCAGAGGCAGGGAGGGACACAAAGGGATAATTAGCAGGTACTACTGCTCCATCAATCATAACTGATGGCAGTAAGCTTCATTATATGATCAAACAAAATGCTGCAGAAGCTGTCACCCCCATGCCCTCTACAACACCCTGGGATGCTCATTGTTTTCAAAAGGGAAAACAAACAAACGAATGAAAAAAACAGAGCTGTTTACTAGAAAACCTACTGTAGTTGATCCTTGCATATCCATCATCCCATCATTATCTCAACTTGAGACCATATGATGACCCTGTTCTGAGTCATGCATTTATAAAAACATAAAACCCAACTGTCTTGGCACTGGAAATTGCTTTGCCAAAGTACGAACACTCCAGATTGAGAAAAATCAAGTCAAGGATGGTTGGCCCAGGATCTGACCTAGTTTCTCTTGTAACCTTCAGCTCAAACTAGAACAAAACAGAGGCATGAAAAAGAGGTGTTAGATCTTGTACTCCAATAGCTTGAAAATGCAGAATTGCCTCCTCCAGTACATTTGTTAGCGACTTGCCTACAAAAATGACTTGCTTAAAATTCTCATTTTAAACATCTGAAAGGGAGACTCTCACTACACCTAGGCTAATATAGGCTCTAATATATTTTCCTGTCATGAAGTTTTTGCCCAGACTTCATCTCAAGCTTTTACTTCCTTTATTTCATGATGGGGATGGTGAGGCACTGGAATAGGCTGCCCAGAGAAGCTGTGGATGATTCATCATTGGAAGTATTCAAAGTTGAGTCGGACAGGACTTTGAGCAACCTGGTCTAATGGAAGATGCCAGTGACCACGGTAGCAGGGTGGGATTAGATGACCAAACCATTCTATGATTCTATTCTCCCACATAATGAATGGAAACAATTGATTCCTTTGACCATAATACATTTCATAAATCTCAATATAGTTTAATAGTCTACTCATATTCGGTGCTAGGCTAAATATGTATCTATTTCTAAATGTTTCCCCTCAGGCTAGTTCCTCCAGACACCTGAGTATTTTGTTGCTCTTCTTTGAGCTTCACTGAAATTGTCTATAACTTCCTGTTGATATGATATTTACCTTTCAGATGTGTTCGTGGCAGGTGTGTACAAAAAGGGAATCATAGAATCACAGAGTGGTTTGGGTTGGAAGGGACCTTAAAAATCATCTAATTCCAACCCCCTGCCATGGGCAGGGACACCTTCCACTAGACCAGGTTGCTCAAAGCCCCATCCAGCCTGGCCTTGAACACTTCCAGGGATGAGGCATCCACAGCTTCTCTGGGCAAGCTGTTCCAGTGCTTCACAACCCTCACAGTAAAGAATTTCCTCCTTATATCTAATCTAAATTGCCGCTCTTTTAGTTTAAGACCATTACTCCTTGTCCTATCACTACACTCCCTGACAAAAAGTCCCTCTCCTGCTTTCTTGTAGGCCCCCTTTAGGTCTATTGGAAGGCCACTATAAGGTCTCCCCATAGCCTTCTCTTCTCCAGGCTGAACAACCCCAACTCCCTCAGCCTGTCTTCACAGGAGAGGTGCTCCAGCCCTCTGATCATCCTCGTGGCCCTCCTCTGGACCCGCTTTAACAGGTCCATGTCCTTCTTATGCTGGGAGCCCCAGAGCTGAAACACAGTACTCCAGGTGGGGTCTCATGAGAGCAGAGAAGAGGGGGACAATAACCTCCCTCGACCTGCTGGCCACACTTCTTTTGATGCATGCCAGGATGCAGTTGGCCTTCTGGGCTGCAAGCACACATTGCCCACTTGTGTTGAGCTTCTTGTCAAACAACACCCCCAAGTCTTTCTCCTCAGGGCTGCTCTCAATCCATTTGAGGAATCCCACCTCTTTGTTCACTGGCGTAGTACCTTTTTGTTGTCAGCTCAACCACAAACTGTGCTGTTCTGCAATCAAGTCACACTGCAAACCCATGTATTACTTCCTGCTGGGTCTTAATTCTAGATTACTTCCAGCATTGCTATTATCCATCAGTAAATTCCCGATTTGAGACCTCCTCTCCTGTGAACCTACCTTTTCCCAAACTTTGTTCCCTTTGCTCTACTATCCTGTAACAATTCTACTTAAGTTCAGTTTACTCCAAAAAAAGATGTTCCTAGTTTCAAAGGTTACAGGTTTTGCTTGGGGCCCCTATTCAACAAAGCATTTAATTGCATGCCTAACTTTAACCACATGCTTAAAACCAATTGATCTCAGCAAGCAGAGATGAGCTTAAGCATATGTTAAAAAAAAAAAAAAGAGAGATGAAGATAAATAAAAAAAAAAAAAAAAAAAAAAAAAGTTAGGCATGCAAGTCAATGCTTTACTGAACCAAATCCTCAGATTCTGTAATCACATGGATGATTTATTTTCCATATTTGGCAAGAATTGACAGCTCAGTGCTTTCATGTTACAGGATTTAAAAATGAAGCTTCAATAGAGTCCAAAACTGACATCATGCTTTTGTTCCTTTCTTAAAATAAGAAAAGGAAATAAATACTTAAGTAAATATCCAACAGTACGACAATCATTAAGCCTATAGGATTTAAACACGCAGTAAGTAACTATACATTCTCGTTACTTAGTACCCTCTGAAAAAAATAAAATAAAAAATCCCTGTGAAATTTTTTTAAAAAGGCTTGCAGCATGTGCATCTCAGTAAGATAAGCAGCATGTTCCCCGGTAGCTCATTAGCCACTACCATCATTGTGTAGTTAAACGGAGAGAACAAAGCTGTCAATTTCCTATTTCATTTCTAGCAAAAGCATTTAAATAAAACGGACTTAACTCATTGTTCCAAGAAAGATAGATTTTAAGGGGAAGAAGGTGCAAGAAGATACCAGTCCTTCGTTTTGGTCATGGGTTGACTATTTCCACCAGTCTCCAACCTACATGACAGCAGATGTAAGATTTTACATTTATCACTATCTACAAATGCAGTTGGCATAACAGGTATTTCATGAAGAGTATTTAAAATCACTTCCAAATGTCTTCCATTGTTTACATGCATACTCATGACCTTTCTCTCAATTATTTTTTTGTTTTGTTTTGTTTGTTTATACTTTTTGTTTTCTTTGCCTTCCTTCATTCTGCTGCCTGGTAGATACAGGCAGAGGCTACGTGGAATGGAATTGGGCAGCCATACCAAGTTTAATCCGCGGACTACCTAACTGTAAGACTCGAGGTTTGGGAGGAGTGCCATCCGAGAAAGAAACACCGAAGAAAAACTGGAAAACGACTACTTCCTCTCCAACCATAACGCCTTCCAAAATCCAATTAACATGTTTTAAACTAAACTGTCGACACACGCTATGGCACTAAAATGCTTAATTTCAAACATATATAGGAGAGTAGCTGCTCATTGATATTTATCAGAATTATAGTATTCCCTGATCATTGCATTTCAACCATTTTCATTGACGTGGCATTTGTTGTAACGCTTTTGTACCTCAGTACTTGTGATGAGCCATAAAAATCCTATAGACAATATATATAATCACACCTATCATATCTCTTAAATAACACTACGCACCCCAAAAGCCACTCAGCGAATTCAGTTCCCACACCTAGCACAAACAGTGTTGTTTACTAATGATTACTTGAGGATTACGTTTGCTGTCTTCCCCACAGCAAACACTTCTCGCGATTTTAGAGTTTCTAAGATGGAAATGATACCTTCTCTTTCATGGATTCACTGATGCAACCAATAGGAAAACCACCGTGTTCATTTACAGTGCAACTGCTGTAAATACAGCTGGATACCTAAGACCTGTAGGCAAAACTCTATGAAGAACTTTTTGCCACTTTCTACTCTAAAGGAAGGTCAGGAGGCAAGGAAGCAAAAGTGTAGAAACTCCTCTGCAAGGCTGTACATACAACTACCCATCTGTAACTACTCATCTCCTTTCCCCACTGCGGTTCTAAGCGCTAACACCTGCTGGAAAGCTGAAACCCGATAGGCAGTAAGTACAGATACAGGGTTACATCCACAGCCTGCACTAATGGATTTTTTCAGATAGATGGCAGTGCACAAAGTGCATCTGAGATTGGTCCAGGGTCGAGAATCCATTTCAATGCTCAGACACTAACTAAGGGAATTACCGCATTATCAAAAGCACTTTTAGAAAGATCATGGCTTCAGACCCAGTCCTGCTGCACTGGGATAGCTTTAGCTCTTTTGAAGGGGTGAACTGGGTGCCAAGAACGTAAAAGTGGCAAAGCAGCACTTTGGTTTTTACTTCTCATTCCTGTGAGTGGGAAAGCGTTCGTTTTGTTTTATTTTTTAATACATTCTATCAAATGTGGTTTTAAAACATAAAGCTAAGAGGTGATTAGCAAGACAAAGTCCAAGATACTGCATACTGGACACAGCAGATCATAAAACTGGTTTTCCAGGGTCTGTAATAGTATAGATTTAGAAATATACCAGCAATAAAAAGGGGGCATTTCAAATCATTCTTATTGGCAAAAAATCTTCATATACTACTCATTTTCTACCCTTTTCATTCTAACAGACATTGTTACCAAGCTAAGAAAGCACAGTGAAATTTTAACCATTTAGGTGCATTTACGCTGGCAAGTCCCTTTCTCACAAAAGGAAAATACTAACAAAGCAGCTGAAACAAATAGGAGCAAATCTCACAACACGGCTGGTAGTTCTGTACCTACTTCAGGGTTTCAACATACAGATATCATGATGTGGAAGCATCCACCATCGTTTTGTTTTCTGTTCACAGTAGGGGGTTGCTAGGAAACAAAATACTATTGTCTGATTTCATGATCTATTGCCTGGTTTGCCTGGCAATAGTGTCTTCTAAATCTGTTACTGGATTATTTTACATTGCACAGAGATTAAGACTAACATTAAAACACATGCATGCAGAGAGCGGAACAGTAAAAAATGCCTCAAAATTCAGGGGAAAGAATGTAAATATTCCAGGTCAAGGAAGACAAAGTATCCTGAGGAAAAATGAACTCAAGTAGCCCAGCAATATTTATATACATACGCACACGTGCATCATCATTCCCATACTGTACCTATAGTTTTGTGGACTTGTCAGAGACTCTCTTTCTTCCGAGGATACAAAACGTTCTCTTACTACCCGAGAGCTACTGTACACTGCAAGTTCTGTAAATACCACATGCTGCAGAACGCCTGGTGCTGCCGAACAAACACACTGGAGTCATTTTTTCCAGAATTCAGCTGAGGGTTGTTTTGGTGCCTTAATTTCTTTGTGTAATCGTTTTTGCACATTTGGACGGAGAGAAGAGTCTGAGACAACTCCCTTCCCCCCCACCCCCCCCCGCCCCGGTTTGGCTGTAATGCAAATAAATAAATAAATGAATGAATGAAAGCATCAGGAAAAGAGATCTAGAAATGAAAGCCACAATAGCATATTTCACATCTTTTTACAGTGAGACATCTTTGTGAAGTGAGATTAAAACATTATTAGGCACCCACATTTGGTTGGTTCTATGAAGGCATCCCCACAGCACAAGCAGAGACCCCAAGACCAAAAAAAAAAACAAAAAACAATCACACTTAAAAGCCGAGAGAGAGATGAAGAGGCTTCTGTACAATGCACTACAGAAAAAGGTTTCAAATAAAACCTGCAGAGTAGTTATTACTCTTTTATGTATATCTACAATTTCGCACCATGCAAAACATGCACTATTTCAAAGTCCTTTCAACTTGTTTATTAATGTATACGAATTTTATCATTCCTTTTTAAATTTCAGAAGAAAAATGAATGAGGTACATTGCAAAAGGCATCAAAGCTTTTGACATATTACAGCAGAACTTCCAGTGATAAAAAGTAATAACACGCAACACAGAAAATACACAATCCACGGCAAGGGCTTCTCGTCTCTCCTGCCCAGAGCTGGATTTACACAGACTCTAACCTTCTCCACCGACACCAGCCCTCACCAAAAACACGTTTGGAATTAAAGACCAAGAGTAAAACGCGAGACAGCTTTTTCCACCCCAGACAACAGCAAGCTACCTCTAGCGATTAGATCAAAGCGACGGGAGATGGACACGACCCACAACCAATCCCGCTCCTCGCCAGGGTCGGATACGGCTTTCCCCGGCTGCTAAGCTGCTACAGCACCGCTAGCCCGGTGCCTAGCGGTTCCCCGGTCCCTCCCCGGCGGCACGCCGAGATGCTGTCGCGTACAGCTCCACCGAAACCCGTTTTAAAGCGCTCACTCGGGGACCGGGGAGAAAGAGGAGGAGAGCGACGGGACAGCCACCTCCTGAGCTGCCACCGGTCTGGAAACTGCAGGGGGGGGCTGCCTTACCGCCGCTGGGGACGCCGGGCTCCCCGCAGCCGCCA
>VXAA01003938.1:917065-1086164 GCA_013399115.1 Anseranas semipalmata
TTTTTTTTTTTTTTTTTGCTTTTTGGGTGGGGGAGGGCGGTGGCTATCTTATTTTTTTTAAATCAGTCAGAACCAACAGGTACTCAGAAAATGATGTTGCCATTTCCAAACACTCTTCTCTGAGGGCAATATCACCATTATTTCAGCAAATGCCCCTCTTCTTTTTGCCTTAGGTAGTGTCCTTGTGCAGGCCTATCAGATAAGCTGAATATATATCCCAAGCTATACCATTTTTTAAGTAAAAGACTCAGTCTGATCTAACTTGCTTGTGAAGATTGTCCTGAGGGAGACCAGAAAATCCCTCCGCTGTTCTTTGTCATAACCACATCACTATGCAAAGTTTCCACAAGCCATTGACTATCTATACAGTCCATCCAAAAAGGTTGCAAACCTTCATCAAGTAATGCTTAAATTGAGCAATTCTCACCCCCAACATTGCAATTAGGTGTTGTAAATAATCTAGAAAGAGACGAGATCCTGCTTTTTTTTTTTTTTTTACTTAGTTTAGTGATCACTAAAATGCAGCCACATCTGGGTGGCTCTTCAGCAATACACAACACTGCTATATATAACATGATGATCAGGAATGGAAAATAAAGACTAATGTATTCAGCTGAAACTGCAACTGAAATTTACATAGGCAGAATATAATTACCTGAACTGGTATCTTGCCAGGACACTGGGGTTAACATTATTACTCCTACAATACTCCTATTTATGGGCAATATAGAAAAAAAAGTACCAACAGGATTTTTTAATTGAACCAGTGTGAACCCAACTACAGTAGGTTGCAGTCCAATTAAAATTGACAGACCAGTGAAGCAGATACACATAACGTGCAGATAAATACAGAAAATCCAAATTGTTCTCTTTTTCTTTGTCTTTTCTTGGTGTATTTTCCGCTGGATATTTCATTTCATTTTCATAATCTTTTGATGCCAGGAAACTATCATTGACTGGAAACACTTACTAGCTTTTAGCAGACAGTTTTCATAACTTAAAATAAAGATGGAAAAATATATCCTGTTAAATGTTTCAGCATTGCATTTCTTTCCTTTTCTACAGCACACAGTATTAAAATTACATCGGCTGTGCAGGAGGAGATTAGAAAGAGCAACTGCTTTTAACCTTTAATAGTAAATGATGCTGAAGTCACTAAATCTGTCTTTGAAGCACTCGCAGTGCATACACTACCAACTGGAAACTTGCAGCTAACCGGCAAACAAGCAGTCTGATCCCCTATCAAAAATGTTGCAGAGGTTGACTCCTGTAAGGCAAAACTACATTTTTTTTTCTTCTGGGAAAAAAATAAATGCTTGAAATGGCATAAAATATATTACACTGTTTACTCCTGGTTCTGCAGCCTTTACTGACACGAGTATCTATTTGTCTGACAAGTAGAACCACACAAACACCCACTGAGGTCAATGTGACTCCTGGGGAATTAATATTCCCTATCTGAAAGAGGTGTTGCGAGGCATACTTCATTAGTGTTCCGAAGCACTCTGAGAGACCTAGATAACAGCTGCTATATGTTGTAAGAAAATAGTACTATTCATATCCAACAGAAGAGCTACACCATGTTTATAATTGACCATTGCCTGAATCTTTTCCAAAGTCATTGGGTTTGGAGATACGCCTCAAAACAAATCTGTTATTTAATAGAACAGAGAAAGTAAACAAGCAATGTGATAT
This sequence comes from Anseranas semipalmata, assembly GCA_013399115.1. Taxonomy (NCBI): domain Eukaryota; kingdom Metazoa; phylum Chordata; class Aves; order Anseriformes; family Anseranatidae; genus Anseranas; species Anseranas semipalmata. The sequence goes on from VXAA01003938.1 coordinate 918,761, forward strand.
TTTTAAGAGCAAAGCAGAAGAAAGCTCCCCTGGGCTGTATCCTATTGACCTCTAGTTCCATTATTGTTTCTAAAATGTTTTTCCATTTAAGGCATTGCCACTGAATCCTTCCCAGGAAGGCCTGGGAAAGGATATAAAGTGAGGTCTCTACTAAGCTTGTAAGTAACATCTCTAAAAATGGAGGGTTGATTTATGTTTTACTGGCAACCAGGTTTAAGGGGGAAAAGCCCTCCAGGCTTAGGTTATGAATCTTCTATAATATAATAAATGGTGCCATCTACTGGCTCTGTTTTGCTTTTGATCAGTGTCAGGGTTTGATTGCACAGTACAGCTACTGCAAGCAGCGTTAAAGCACCAGAGAAATCAAGCCAACGTCACTGTAGCTAGCATACTTCCTGACAATGGATCTTGGAATGATTTACAGGGGTTTCCATAAAGCAAACAAGTCCAAAATGAAATAAGAGCAGTAGGAGAAAGAAAAACGACAGGATGCAAGCAAGAGAGAAAAGGCAGCATTCCAGCAGACGTGAAACTGGATGAAGGGTTGATACTGAAGACAGATTCAGCTGTGATTGAGCTAAACTGAACCAGATGCAGGCATCCCATAGGACAAATCAGTGAGGAGACTCCTCAGAGAGAAGAGGAGAGCTTCTCCAATCTCTCCCAATTAATTTTCTTTTGGGAAAAGGAACAGCCAATCATGCCATATTTTTCCTTCCACCCACTCCAGTTTCTCCTATTAAACAAAGAAGAAAACGTATTTCTTCAGCCCCAACTGAAGAAATATACACATAGACAGAAGTTATAGGTCAATTTCTTTCTCAGATCTCAATACTTTTCTTTTTTTCTTTTTTTTTCTTTATCCTTGACTTATGCCTCAGAAAGATACATGAAGAGTGCCATGTTTTAAACAAAAAGAGTACATTTACATTAGATGTAAGGAGGAAATTCTTCACTCAGAGGGTGGTGAGGCACTGGAGCAGGTTGCCCAGAGAAGCTGTGGATGCCCCATCCCTGGAAGTGTTCAAGACCAGGCTGGGTGGGGCCCTGGGCAACCTGGTCTAGTGGGTGGCATCCCTGCCCATGGCAGGGGGTTGGAACTGGATGATCTTTAAGGTCCCTTCCAACCCAAGCCATTCTGCGATTCTATGATTCCATGATTCTATGATTCTATGATTCTACTCTTAGTTAAACTAAGCAATCTTGACACCTCTATGGGGCCAAACTGGTATCACTGAGTAAGGGAACTGGTACAAGATACTCTTTTGTTGTTGTTACTTTTAATTTATCTGGGTAATTTGCTTGAAAAATCAAAATCAGCTGTAGAGTTATTTTAGTCCTGTTTCCTAAGAAAAAGAGACTAGTGCAATCACAGCATCTGGCAAAGGGGAAGCAGTATCAAAAATACACAATTTTGTCAAATGCTTCATGAAAAGCATAGTGGCTGTTAGTACTGCTTTGGAGGAAAAAGCACAAGGGGAAGCTCTTTTAAGGCATCAGACAACCCTGCCAGATGCAAATCCATAGGAAGGTATTCTCCTTCAGTTCAGCTCCTCATAAAATACTTGTGTGTCATTATGGTCTTCACTTGCTAAGAAACAGATAAGCAGGACTGGAAAGAAGTGCAGATTATCAGGGCTTTTATTGCTACAAATGTAACCTGCATCAGAGCAAGTTACAGCTTTTGGGGCTTCAGCTTCATCTCCTATCAATGAAGATCATGCTTATCTGTGAATTATAGAGTGCTTTTAGACTTTAGAGATACAAGAGGCCATGGAAAGCATGCCTTGACATAGATGTAGATTTCTTCATGCCTGAATGCGAAGCACAGAGAGTCAGCAGCTCTCACAGTGTAGCTCATCTCCACCCCTAGACCCATAAGTTAAGATTTTTGTATAGCCCTCAGGAGTATGAGTTCCAACAGCAGCCACACACTGAGGAATTTCAGACAATACAACTCCATTTGGAGTTCTGTTGGAAAAGACCAGGAGCTCTAGAGTTGCTGTGGAAAGCCCTTCATGCACACCTTAAAATGAGAAGCTTCTGGACAGTAAAATCACTACTGCTTTGAAGGGGGAATAAATTTTGTTTTTATTCTGCCACACATTTTTCACAAACATTCTTTCAGAATAGGTCTTATGGGTGGAACCCATATTCCTCAGGCTTCTAGGAGATTTTTCATTTAACTGTACAGTCGTTAACCCCAGTGGAATGGCCTTCAGCCCTTTTAAACCCAAGGATTCTTTAGGCTAACAGACAACAGATTTCTTTTTCTCAGCAACCTTTAATAGATGCCTTAGAAGTAATCCATGGACCCCCAGGAACCTATGTATCACAAGTTGAAAACCCTATTACCACACATATAATCAGAACTTTCAAAAGGATGTAACCGAGGACCACAAAGAAGTTTATGTCAATAAAAATGGTATGCGCTTTGTGATTAGCACGCAGACCCAAGCTAACAGACTCTGTTTCCGTATCAATAGGAGAAGCGTATGTGTGCAAACATTTTCTTCTCATTTCATTTAGTTTACCCAGTAGTTAATGGGCTGATATCGCAAACACGAGGTTCTATAGATTTAGTGTCCTGCTGGATAAAGGGTCAGTTTTATAGAAGACTTTCACCAGTTTCCCTTTAGATTCTTCATCAGTCTCAGTTTCAAACTTAATTATTTTAACCTAATGACGATGATATTCAGTTCACTGGTTCCTCCCACCAGGCAGGGCAGTTTCTGTCACAGTATGGGGTGTGAAAGGGTAAGAGCTCTCTTTTTGCACCAGCTCTAACGTTCTGTCTTAAATGGATCTCAACTAGTCTGTGGTGATCTCTTGAACAGCATTAAGTTTTAGGAGAAGAGGCCCATCTTCAGTAAGAAAGGCACTGACAAGACTTCCGTTCTTCAGCTACTCAGGACAATGTGTGACATTGGAGAAATTGTCTGCAGCTGCTCTGCATGAAATCCAAGGCTTCCAGTTCTGTTCTTGGCTCCAGGAACAGGCAGGAAGCAAGCAAGAGTCTAGGCAGCAGATGGGGACATTGCTAATTGGTCTGTTTTGATGCTGGGCCATCCACTGACAGACACCTCACACTTCTCTCTTCGCAGTGATTTGCCATGTCAAAGAGCTATAGATATGAAAATGATAAAGAAGAAAGTGAAAACAGCATCACTTCAGTGCAGACAATCATTTATCCTCAACTGTGCCAAACAAATTTGTTGCAGAACTTTGTGAGGCAGCTTGGACTTAGCAGACTCTTCACAGACCAAAAGATGCATGCGAATGATTCATCCTTCCCACAGTGTCAGGTGCCAAAGATGTTACATGAGTGCCGTCATTTCTGATGCATTTTTGCTGCTTTCTTTAAAAGCCTGGTGAGCATTACAGAAGAAAAGCAGAATGGCCTACAGTATGTCGGAAAAATACACTGGGGGAAAACTAACATGAGAGCAGCGGTTCATAAACAAGGGATCAGAACTTGGTAGGAGTTGTGCATGTGACAAAAGTTTTATTGAAAAAGTAGGATTCACAACCAGAAGCAGGAATAAAAGACTGTCGTTTCAACTGGAAGGGAATTCAGGAACACATTAAAACCAGTGAAGAAGTTTGGGAAGTGTTCCATTAAACTGTTCCAGTTTAAATAGTGGCATCAGATTACAGTCTTTGTTATGTAAAAATGCTACTTTCACATTTACTTCTTCCCCAGAGATTACCGGCTAGAAATCTTAGTCTTTTTGTGGTAATAATTGTGGATTTGTCTTCTGCAATGTCCCTGCCGTATTTTACATGCTGTGGGACAGTAGATGACTGTGATTATATTGCTCTGGGGGAGGAATTATAACAGAGATTCTGTTTCCCTCTCACTTTTGAGCATAGTTACTAAGTTCTCTGTCTTTTTAAGGACTTTTTTTTTTTTAATTAAAATGAAAGGAAATTAAACTATTACACTCATTACAGCTCAGCCATTTACAATACAGTGAAATAAACAAAATGATTTTGAATTGAAGGGACATAAAATGTCTTCTTAAATGACCAGTGTCTGAAAAGCTGTCCACATAGATCTGTTTAATTACCTCACCTGGAAAAATGTCACCCTCTAGAGGACCAAGTTCCATTCTTTCATTGTTGATGGAGCTGTATATTTCTACATATGGGAGATCACAATGAGAAATGCTGGCAGAACCATCATCTGACTACTTCAACACAAAAAAGTACTTTAAAATTTAAGACCAACTATTTGCCCTGGCTTTTCTGAATGTCACCACCTTTATTTGTGACAAACACATTGAAGAAAGTCTGCTCACTGAGGTATTTTCAACAGTAAGTGACCAGACAGAGGTAACCAGATACCTGTATGGTGATTGAAGTAACCAGAAGATTCAATACAGCAAATATAATCATCCAGGACCAGCCTATGGTGCTATTACTAATGTGGTGCTATTGCACATATTCTTCACTGCCACTGTATTCCTCTAGGATGGCATCATAGTAAGACAATATTTAAAGGGGAAGGCTCCCATCTACCACCTAACATTAATCCAATGACCTTAAATTTGTTCTCAGAATTCTGCACAGGATACAAAGCAACAACCTAACGAGCTGCAGAGTCTTATGATGGTATAGCTTTCAGAAACTTTCTCATGTGCCACCTGCTCCATGGATTCCTTTCCTGTATGCATTTTCCATCTCTTCTACTTATGAAGAATTCTCTGTGGATACTCATGGAACAAGTGCAATACTAAAAGCTTAAAAGAAAGAGACCCATCTCCACCCTCTACAGTCAGGCTAAACTTCGAGCAAACACAAGCACCCAGAGCAGACCAAAACAAGAATGTTGTTGCAACCATAGAACTACCTTGTTTTACCTTCTCCAGATCACTGGCTGAACTAGTCTGTTTGTGGGCCTCTCTATTAGCCAAGACAAAACTTCACATCTTCCTCACCAGCTCATCCAGCTTGCACCATCAATGCACTTTCACCTTCAATGCAATTTCTAAGCACTGAACACATTAACAGGCTCAACAGAATTTAGCTATTTAACGTCTGCGTGTTTAGGCCTCCACTATAGAGGGTGGAAAGCACCTCCATGTGGCTTTTAGTTACCAAAAGTAAGTGGCTAAGATATACTGAGTGAAAATAGTGGTCTTATTTAAACCAGACACACAGATTTTACATGGCGGAGAGTAAGCAAGTTGCATCTGTGCTCTATTTTAGCTGAAAGAGTCTTGTTTGATTTCATTAGTCCAGCTGAAGGTAAATGTGTTGGTTCCCTCCATAGTGCATGGAAAAAGAAGGAGTCACATCCCCAGGGTGATTCACACTTCCTGGGACAGTCATCAATATTAGCATGCACATGGCCTGTGCTTTTTCTCAGTCCAAGAAGCCTAGATGACTAGCTTATATCATCTAATGTTTAGAAGGCTAAATATTAGACAAGACAAATTCCAACACAGTCAACTGGAGCATCTCTAGGGAGGGACATCACTGCGGGGCAATTCTACTTTCCTAGAGCAATTCATTTCACCAAATCTTATTTGAGGAGAGGACCTTTTTAAGGCACTTCTCTTTTGCACAGGAAAACTAGCCTACTCATTTAGATGTTTGGTATGATTAAGATTAGGCAAGAAGAATCACACACAGATTTAGCATGCTTCTCTGCAAGTGGTCCTCTGCCTTGCTGTGCATTCCACTACTAAAAATCTCTTTGCCGTGCTGGTGAGGGGAACTGATCAGCTAATACAACATCCAAGTGCAGGCTCTGGAGAGAGATGGTTTGCAGACAAATTACTTGGAACTCCACCACTGAAGAACTGCATTAGTATGTCTACTAAGGAACATCATTCCCAGTTAGTGTTTATTAGGCACATCTGCAAATGTAAGAGAATTAATGGCCATGAAACAGACCATTCACTTTCATGACCACTAAATCCCCACTGAAAAAGTGCTCCCACTTGGCTATTGATTCAAACTAATTGTTAGGTTAAACAAACATATCCTGAACTCCATCCTAAAGGTGACTGTCATACATGGATGAGGAAGAGATAAAGGAGGTACATGTTTCATGCCAGTAATTTGGAGTCAATAGCCAAAATTTTGCTTTTGTTTTCTCTAGCAAGTATGCCTCATTTTCCATTCAGGAGAGAAAAAAAGCTCAACAAGTGTATTTCCAATCAAACATTTCATTAGAATCCTCTGCTTTTGTACTGCACACTTCTTAACTTCTAATTTTAGTATAGTAGCACATGTTTTCTGTTAACAGATCTTCTCTTTCTCATTTATACTTAACCTTTTATACATCATTAATTAAAGTTGTTAGCATCACAATATGTCTGCTCTTCATGTGTTCCATTGCTTCTAAAAACAATGTTGCAATGCTGTTTTTCTTATCTGCTGCTCTTTTATGCTTTTAGGACAGCATTTTGTTGTCTGTTTCCCAATGTATATTATTTTCCACACTTACGTATGAAAAGCAAACATTATTATACTAAATGGTATAAGAAAATTAAAACATTTGGGAAATACACTAATGAAAGTTCAAAACTCCCTTTGTACAAGAAAATTAGCACTCTTGATGATCTAATAAGCATGGTTAAGGATGTCTCTGATGACAATAACCTAAAAAGTAGTCAAAATCCCCCGTGTCATCAGCCACTAATATAATGTAACACCAAAAAAAAAAAAAAAAAAAAAAAAAAAAAAAAAAAAAAAAAAAAAAAAAAAAAAAAAAAAAATGTAAGCGTTGAGAGAAGAAAAGCAAACATCACAAAGCCACTCAAATGGAAAGAAAGACATTTGCAGATGCCTGAGCAACATGAAGGCAAAGTGAGTTTGATTCAGTTTTAAAAGTGATGACTAAACTACCCACAGGTATAACTGCCAGCGTATGGTTCCTTTTTCAGCTCCATGCTTATGGAGGTGAGTATAGTTAAACTAGATAGAATCTGCCGTAAATAAGCAACTGAACGATTAGTTCCTACTTTTCAACTTCCCTCCCCCATTTCTTCCCCTCGCCCCCCAAATGCTTTGAAATGGTTAATTACCATGCTTTTGAAAATGTGGTAAGTGTGTTCTGTAGCTTCTTTTTAGGTATAATTCTTAGGAATCAAAGGAGTCAAAACCACCAAAACATTGTGATTGTTACTGTAATAACAGAAGTGTGTTACAATGATTGCAATGAGTTACTTTTGATGTCATACTTTGATTCCCGTGAGAGTTGTTTCTTTGTTGTTTTGTGAGTACTAATTGCTGCAGAGCTGTGTTAAATCATTGTTATGCTGTTTTTTTTTTTTTTTTTTGGATAATTGAATAATTACAAAGGAGTAGTTCATGTAAATGGGTATGGCTATAGAAATGAGATTTTCTGGCAATTCAGTGAGGGGTTGTGTACAGCTATGCAAGCAATCTGTTGAAAAAGTTTCTCTACTTACCTAGATCAAATCTTTTGCACATACAGCTTCTTTCAGAGGTAGGACAGGAAATGATGACAATTGCACTGGGCTGACTTTCTTCTCTACATGCTACTGTAAGAATCCTTAATCCTGATATTATTCAAAGTCCTACTATACAATTCCTCTGTTATTACAGGTAACTCACCAGAACTCAAATTCTGTTCCCTGCCTGTAAAAAGAGATCTCAAGAGTGTTAGAGGTGTAGGAACACACCTACAGAACACCACTGAAGAGCAGAATAACTTTTAATGTAAATGAGAAAACTCTCTTCCACCTTGGACTTTCAACCAATTTCTTCTCTAGTGGAGAAGATGGAAAAATTTCTGGGTCCTACGATGGCTGAATACACTTAGGCCATTAGGTCACACAGTGAAGGAGTAGCTGTAGTGTTGAGTTGCAACAGAATCTAGGTGCTACCTCCATAACTACCACACCTGAGGTGCCATGAGGACGAGAAAGAAGTTCCATGGGAAATCGAACATGTAAACCACACAAATCTCACAGCTCAGTTTAAAAAATGAATTAAACAAAGAAGTTATCTTGTGAGATTCTACTAATACCCATAGGGTCGGCAACAGGATTGGCACTTTATATCTTGGGCACAGATATCTGTCACTTGAGGTAATACACACTGACAGGGACAGTAGGCTGTGATTCCCCACTGGCTGGAGCAAGATGAGATTATCTGTTGACTGTGGAGGATTTTTCGACTTAGGAACCTCAGGTTCCACTATGGGCTCTGTAGTATAAAATGAACATAGGTCTATGTACTAACTGTTCTCCCTTCCCCAATTTCTTTTGTTTCCACTCATTGCAGCCTGTGTTTATTACCTACATTTCCAATTTTATCCTCATTTTCAGGAACCATTCAGCATATTTCTGGTCATTAGGTATTAATTTTAAAAGTCTAGGTAAGAAGGAACTAGACTAGAAATTCTCACTGATGCAAGTATTATTGACAGCTGGTGAGATGGTTCACATGACTGGAATGTTAAAGATCTTTAGTTAAAATTTGTTTGGGGGAAGAGGTGACTGTAGTGAATGATGTAGTGGTAGTACTACAAAGACACTCCTAGCTGGTCTATATATCCTAATAATTCAGAAACTAATTACCAATGTGCTAGAACACAAAAGACAAGAAGAGAATACAGCAGAGGTGGAAGGAGGAAGAGTCTTTATAAACCATGAAACCATACCAGAATTACTTCTTATAACTTGTCTGCAGTGGGAGGCAGAATGAAGGAAGCAATTGTCTTGCCATGGGAGAATTCAATCTCAGAAATGTAGCATGGAGGTCACACAACTTATTAAAGTTTCTAAAATTATTCCTCGTGATCCTTTAACACAGAAAGTATTACTGCTCTCAATACAGTGTAACTCAATTACGGGTCTCGCTGCAATGGATAGCGCTGTATTAACTCCTGGCCTGGAGTCGGTGAGAGATAACTGGAGATGATAGATGGGACTTATGTCATCTAATTTTAATCATCTACCAGGGATTTAGAACTAGTTGCCCTGAACTCCTTCTGCAGGCAACAGAGGGAAACAGGCAATGCTAGAAGGCAAGTCATGACACCTGTCTTAGAGCCCTAGGGTGTTTCGTCTCATCTCATGTTAGTTATCCAAAAGTTAGATTTCTTCCCATCCAGATTCCCTTCAGAGTGAATGCAAAGGGCAAGGCACCACCAGAATGTGAGAATGTTATTACATTTAAATAGGTGTCTAAAAGAGGCAAGGTGAATCCCCTGTACAGTAATTGATGCTGCAAAATGGCTAAATTCCCATGGTTGATGAAAATTGTGAGTGAAGTTGACTGGGGAAAAGCAGATAGGAAAAAGCAAATGAATAATGAGAGGTCCATGACAGAAACTAAACAGGTGCTGAAAAAGCAAAGAGTACTCCACCAAGGAGGAGGAAATCTCTAGCTAAAAGCCTACTCTGGTTCACTGGCAAATGGAAATAGGTGTTAGAACCAGCCATCCACTGCTCCCCAGTGTAACATATGGAAAAGGTGCATCAAATGTGATAAATAAATGAGAAGCTTAAAGCCCAGGAAATCAATAGGGAAAGCTAGAGAAATACAAAGAAAAATATATGGCTAGCAGTAAGACAATAAAGGGCAAAAAGAAGAAACATTGAGCATTTACTAATAATGCTGTTATTGGCTTAAGGAGCTTAGATACATCTTACCTAACTTTAGACGTGAAAAGAATACAGTTATTTACATCTGAGCTAGTGACCCTTCACTCCCTTTACACTCAATTGGGAGAAACAAAAATTTTTAGGGCACTATTCTTGTCATCCTAATGCAATAATGTAAAGTAGTTCAGATGAACACCCCAACACCCTCCCCACACACACATAGAAGTGCTTTTTTCCCTCCATGACTATAAAGGAAGAACCAACAGATGTAACCGGGGAAAAGCTCGAGATACCCCAGGTCTTCTCTGCTGAAATAATTGCTTGCCTTTCCAGCTGTATCTGTTAACCTAACACAGATGCATTAGCAATTAAAAGAAGTCTAAGCAATGGTATGAACTCATAATTTGATAGAGAACATAATATTTTTAGTGGAGATGCGCAAAAGGTAGATAGTGTATTTGCACTTCACTAGAGCACTTCCAATCCTTTACTAGATGTGATAGATATGACAAAACCCAACGGTAAAATTTTAATCACAGATAACTTGTATCCAAGTTGACTGAGGAGGCTGCTGGCCTATTGATGTAAATTTTATATTAATGTTATAATGTTAGGATTCAATAGATTAGAATTCTGTGTCAACATTCAAAAAGAGAAAAGTGATTAAATTGGGTAACTACATGCTGGTTAGCCTGAAAGAAACTGTCCACCAAAAAGCCCCTGCCAAAGTTCAATCCTTTACTCCAAAGTACATAGCCATAAAATAAAAACACTTTAATAGGGGTAAGCAACAGAATTCCTGTGCTGTTTCTGGATTTATCTCACAAAAGATAGGCACTTAATTGAATCTTTTAGATTAAGGATAGTTGCACTCCATCCCTTTGTAGTGAATGGAGCCAGACTCTGCCACAGGGCATGCAAAAACTGCATCAGCTGTGGGATGCCTTTCTCTTGTCAAGTATATTGGGAGCCTCAAGCAATGACATTCATACCTTATGTTTAAGTTTTCCAGAACACTGACCTTGAGACAGAAATGCAGTTTCAGACCAAAAGATTCAGCCCAAAAGATTAGGCAGGGTTATTTAAGAAGCCTGAAAACATGGGTTTATCATAAGTTGTAAATTCGTAACTACCAGCCATAGGCAGTTTTAGTCAGCTGTAAGATTTTTTTAGGGCACCTAATATTTTTGAAATATATTTTTCAACAAACAGCAGGGAGCCAATAGCCTTAAACAGAACAGTATTAAGAAGAAAGTGACCTAAGGAAAAGTTTGTAGAGGATTGCTTTTAGCACACAAAAAAACATTTTTAATGTTTTTTAAGAAAATATATGAAGTACATATATTTGTAGTGGACTTTGCATTATAACTCAGATTAGAACAGAAGGTCTGAGGAAATTTGCCCAATTCTTCCTCTTTTAAAAACAGAACAATAATTAAGAATAAATCCAAGTCTCCATCTGTTGTTTTCAGTTGTAGAAGTTAAAATACTCAGCATCTCCCTCCCATCCTACATTTTTATAAATAAAATAGCATTTAGGAGTACTTACCATGTTCTGCAGAATTATGAAGTATTCCCACGTTAAGTACTGATCTTCAAATCTCAACAAATAGAAAGGTGCCTTTACCGTGTAAAAATACATTTCTCCACTAGAGGGAACTATTAGACCTGATTGCTGGGGAAAAAGGCTACATTTCAAACCGATGGTGCTAGTCCCACTTCAGAAAAGTGTTTGTAACTTTCTTGAAAACACTGTGATTTATTACGTTGATATAATGTAATATGTAGATGATAGCAAAGCACTGAAGCTTTTAAGTGGCATTTAGTCAATAAGCATTGAATATATGATAAATGAAATGAGCGATTAAGAAGCTTGCTTCTCTTGGAAAGGTTTAGAGAGAATTTTACTGAATTACGTAAAACCAGACTATGTTAAATTAAAAGGTACTACAGAATGTAGAAGCACTAATGTAATTTCCTTTTTAAAAGAGAAATCCCCTGTTCAACACAGAGCACTGTCCTTTGCTCATTATTGCAGCAACTCATTTTCAACTGGAAGTATATTTAGTGACATGATAAAACTGTCTCCTTTGTTATTTCCTTCTTTCCTCCAAATTGCAGAATGTGCAGTGGAATCATCCTTCTTCTGGGGGCTGAGGAGAGTGGAGATTTTGTTTGTTGATCTTGTTTTGTCCTTTGCAGCTTGTGGTTTTTGTTTTCTTTTCGTTTTGTTAGACTGCTACATGTTGCTTCCTCTAAATGCTAGAAAAAGCAAAATGAAAGAATTGAGCTTAGTACTTTTAAGCAGGATGTGAACTGTTTTTGCTAGATCCACATTTTTGGGGCAGTCCATTGCACTGCCTTAACCTTGCCTCTCAAAAAGTTTCTGCCTCCTGCAAAGTAGACGATTAAAAGACAACTATTTCAGTACTGCTTGGAATTCCTCAAGCAGTCACTGCCTCGACATGACTCAGAGCTACATGCTGCAGCTGCAAATATGATCCTTTTAACAAAGGATCAAATAAATACTTTGATAAGCATATATTCGTGTATTTCAGAAAACTGGGTAAGAGTTCTGAAAGATTTTTTCACCTTCACATTGATGTACGGTGCAGCCACAATTCTTCCTCTGAAGCTTCATGTATGAACCACAGTAAAATAGCAGGCATTACATACTGTAACATGCTCATGCACATGGCTCTCTGAAAGTGTCTCCTCTATTTTGATGACCAAAGCAAGTTCTGCGCCAGAGGCAAAGCAACATAACCTTGGTGTTTATCTCCAACACATCTTCCCTTTTCTGTTATATACTGAATGTAGCCTTGATAGGAACTTGATGATCTTAGCAGGTATTTTTATATTTTCTGACACACTTCCTCTGCTTCAGCATCAGAAGTCGTTGTTGGGTCACGTGAAAGGGTTTCGTGTGGAGTGTCAGCTTACAGCATGGGGAAATCCTTCCCTTTAGCAGCCATCCGTATGCATTGCTGCATCATGTGACATGATCAAAAGGCTGTATTGTTTCCCTGTTGAGTGTGTAGTTTCCACATTTTCCTACTCATTTACATTATATCGTTGGAATCAGTCAAGTTTCCTCAAACATTTGCTAAACGGCAGGTAGGACCCATTGGTTGGTAAGTTTTCCCACATTCTTATTAACATGTCTGTTGCTGCTTTCTGTCTGTTTTGCTCTTCAGGGTGGGCAGTCACTCCTCTTCCCGTTGCCTGCAGAGCACAGAAGCCCAAAGGTCCTGCCTTAGCCCCACACCCATCCTTAGAAATGATTGATATGGGTTTGGCAGCATGCTTCTGTACTGGGAGCTGGGAGAGCCTTATGTAAAGAGCACAAAGTGCATTCACTGAGCGATCCCCCCAAAATCATAAATCATTCTCCTACTGTCTGCTTTTGCTCGCTAAGGGGAAAAAATGCCCCGAGATCAACCTACTACTGTTCAACATCATTGTACCAAGAAAAATCTGCCTCAGCAGGCTTCCAGGATTTGGTGGAAGTAGACAATTTTATAAAAAGCTGCATATATTTCCTTTTTCATATCTTGTACAGAATGTTGATAGTTTAGAGAAGACAGTAATTTTTATTTCCCTGTTTCAGTTGATTTTTTTTCCCAATGAGTTTTCTCCTGGTGGGGTAGAATTCACGAGTAAAATGTTATGCCTTTCTTATTTTTATTACCTTTCTGTTAAATATTACAATTCTAAGTTTGAAATACTGCACATGGGAAAATCTGTAAATACTGTGTGATACAAAATTCTTTTTAATCAGAAGCGTGCCAAATGTAGTTCATCCTGTGAAATCTGATTCTTAGCACACTAAACAATCAAATGCAGATTTCAGCTGTACTCAGTGACTAAACTTCTACAAGTTTGGTGGGGACAGAGGACAATCAATGCTTCAACGATGAGAAATTAAATCTGCTTAGGTGTCAACGTAGTTGAGTTAAATGCACAAATAGTATGTTTATGTGGGATAAGAGCACTTAGCAGGCATTTAACTGGGATGGTGACGTGGGATCACAATAACAATTGAAGCCTATACCCTGTAATAAATTATTTCAGAGATGGAACAGACTTTTTGCAATATTGTAGACTTCATACTATACAACATTTGTACTGAAGAGTTCATACTCTATGTAGTTGAAAAAGCATAAGTAAAAGAGATTAAGGACTGGCTAACACACTTCCAAAAACAATTGTTAAAGAAGCTCCAACATATAAAGGGGGTATTCATACTAGGACTCTGCAGATATTTTTATTGGGACCAATACTACTATTTTTATTTTATATGGAATATAAGATAAACTTAGTTTCAGTATAATTTGTTAATGACACAAAAATGAGAGAACAGTTATACGTAGCATAGGCATACATAGCAAACTGAAATGCTTGAATTTTATCCACATTTTGTGGCAAGAAGACTGAGAAACACCTTTGATAGCTGAGATCCCTTGAAGTGTTAAGGGCCCCAGCAGACAAAAGCATGAGCTTTCTTAGGAAGAACAAAGCCAAAAGGGGTATTAGAAGCTTTAGGCTTTGGATGATAGGAAAGTCTGTGTAGGAGAAGGGAACATCTTCTCAGCATATAGCGCTAGTGGGAGTACAGTTCACATATAGTTTGCATGTTCACCTTTGTTAAATGATACTAAACCTGTTAAAAAGATGTGCAAAGGAAGCATACAAAGTTATTTACTTGATATGAGCGAATTGTGTTGTAGGTGTGTTGATACAAAGAAACTGCCTATTACCCAGAGAAGTAATAATGAACATCTTTGCTGGTCAAAAAGAAAAACAAAGCATGATATTTTTGTTAAGTTAGAAGGTTTGGATTGTTTACTAGAGTTGTTTTCAACTGGTACTAAAGCACAAGGTTAAACTGTGATATTATAACCATGGTAATACAGTAGTTAGCGTCAAAGTAAATTCTGTTGATTTACTTTGTGTAGCTGCTAAGAAATATATCTTCATGCATTGGTTGTTCTGGTTCAGAAATAATTAGAAACTGACTGTGAAAACAAGACAATGTAAATTATCAAAGGTATATGTAAGGGCATGTTGCCTTAATATCCTGGGGGAGAATTTTGGATATTATACCACTTCTGGGGAGATACATTAAGCTAAAGTGCTCAGTCAGATCTGACAGTCAATAACTTTGACAGGCTTGATCTATTTAATTCAGCAAGCAGACAGGATTTTATTTTATTTTATTTTTTTAATGGAGAGAAACTACCTGATATAAAGTACACTCATTTCACTGGATGGCTGAATAAATTCAAATTTGAAATGATACTAAACAAAAGAAGAGCAGTTAATCATTGAAACTAGCAAAAAGGCAGTAAATTCTCCATTTTTTCAAGTCTGGACCCCTTTCAGGAAGATATACATGAATCAGTTACAAGCTGTTTCGTTGTGTGTAGGGATAAACAGTTGTTATATTACAGTAATGTACTACACACATGACCAGACAAAGTTCTGTTGGTGCTTCCTGGACTCATAAGAAAAGAATGTCTGAGTCACGCCAGAATAGAAAGGCAAATAAGATAAGGGGTGAGTTTTAAGATGTCTATCTTTGTCTTCTTTTAAAATAAATTAGATTAGAAAGTTTTAACCAATCAAATTATTCCTATCACATTACAGTTACTACAGAATAGGACATTGAGGGTTTTATTTCTACAGTATTGCGTTAAGGAAATAGCCTGTTTCATAGAATCATAGAATGGCTTGGGTTGGAAGCGACCTTAAAGATCACCTCGTTCCAACCCCCCTGCCATGGGCAGGGATGCCACCCACTAGGTCAGGGCCCCATCCAGCCTGGCCTTGAACACCTCCAGGGATGGGACATCCACAGCTTCTCTGGGCAACCTGTTCCAGTGCCTCACCACCCTCTGAGTAAAGAATTTCCTCCTAACAGCTCATCTAAATCTCCTCTCTTTTAGTTTAAAACCATTCCCCCTCATCCTATCATTATCTGCCCGAGTAGAAAGTCACTCTCCATCTTTTTTATAAGCCCCCTTTAAGTATTGAAAGGCCGCAATGATGTCTCCCAGAGCCTTCTCTTCTCAGGCTGAACATCCCCAGCTCTCTCAGTCTTTCTTCACAGGAGAGGTGCTCCAGCCCTCTGATCATCCTCGTGGCCCTCCTTGGGACCCGCTTTAACAGGTCCACATCCTTCTTGTGCTGGAGGCCCCAGAGCTGAACGCACTGCTCCAGGTAGGGCCTCACGGGGGCAGAGCACAGGGGGACAATACCCTCCCTCCACATGCTGGCCCTGCCTCTGTTGATGCAGCCCAGGATGCAGTTGACCTTCTGGGCTGCAATCACGCACTGCTGGCTCACGTTGAGCTTTTCGTCCACCAGAACCCCCAGGTCCCTCTCCGCAGGGCGGCTCTCAAGTTCTTCTCCCAGCCTGTGCTCGTGACTGAGATTGCCCTGACCCACGTGCAGCAGTTTAAAGCCCTGCTAATCAGCCCAGCCAGCTTGCTTGCCCAGAACATTCTTGCCCCACCTGGTCAGGTGCGCCCCCTCCAGTGTCAGCATGCCCACTCTCTCAAAGTGCATCCAAGATTGTGGAACCCAAGACCTTGAGCATGGCACCAGCCATGCAGCCAATCGTTCACTTGATCTGTTCGTCTCCTTCTTCTTGTGCCCCAGTTTCTAACTGGGAGGATACAGGAGAACATTACATCTGCTCCCGATCCCTTCAAAATCTTTTTGAGGGACATGAAGTCCCTTTTGATATTTCAGAGTGTCTTCGTTCAAGCCTCATTTGACCCTACGTGAAAGAGTAGGAATGGGTGGTAGTCTTCTGGCCCCACTAGGCTTGGTAGCCTCTTTGTAATATCGCAAATGTGGGCCCCGGGCAGGCAGCAAACCTCTCTGGAGAGATTATCCGGATGGCAATAATAATTTGTTTGACAATGTCATGAGGGAAAAAGACCATGCCAAACTAACCAGAGAGTCTAACAGTTAAAGTTGAGAGAGGCTTCATGAGTCAGTGTGTTGCTTAAAATCACTTTATATTAAGTAAAATGCATTTTAAGGAAAATATAAATATATGTGATTATATGAATGTCCAAAGAAAAATAATATTAATATTGCATTTTAAACTTTTCTTACACTGACAATACATAGGCAGTTTAACAGTTTTAATAGTAAACACTCAGTTTGCTAAAATCTTCATTTCTATTCAGGTTTAAAGATATATCTAAATTATATACGACAATACCTCAAATAAAAAACTAACTACTTTCATAGAACAGATAAATGTTACAGAACTATTACCTTAAGTGTAACAATAGACAAAGTACTGCAAATTCCTCAAATGCCAAGCACATAATAAAAACAAGGCAAAGAAAAATGTCCACTGTTCACTATTTTAACAAGAGCTTTTAATATGTGGTCATTTACGTTAAGAATTATCTTACCTAATATTAAGCACTTAGGCGTTAGATGATTAGTGCTAGTTAGTTAAGATCCTCTGCTCTGTAAGTTCCTCTGTAATCAATAATCTATAATGCATTACTGTTTCTAGATGGTGAGTTCCATTTTAAAAGCTGTCTGGATGCAGTACTCTGTTCACCTGTTCATCCCTCTTTGTTAACTGCTGGGGAAACATGCATTTGACCAGTTGAAGCCAGCCTATTTGAAGCCCACATCTGAGTATACTTGTTCCTAAGCCCTTTCTAGCTGGAAAGCCTGTGTCTTCCTTGTCCCCCATGCAAGGACATTCTGGCAGACATAGGGCAAACGGGCTGTAATATCATCTATATGAATTTACGGCACAGCAAATTGTTGGCTACCAGAGCTTTCGTATCCCAAGAATGCAAATATACACTAATTTTTCTGTAGGAAAAACAATGTAGATCTCAATCTTCAGAGATCTAATCAAATAAAAAAAGAACTTCTCATATCTTATTTATTTGACTTTAAATGAGTTTTTAAATAAAATTGGCACATAGTTTGTAAACACCTGAAAATATGAACAACTTTCTTCGTGAACAACCTCTGGCTACAGAAAAATAAATAAATAAATAAAATAAAATAAAATAAAATAAAATAAAATAAAATAAAATAAAATAAAATAAAAAATAAATAAAAAAGAGAGAAAGTTATTCCAAAGCTTTACAGATTGAGC
The DNA here is from genome assembly GCA_013399115.1 of Anseranas semipalmata. NCBI lineage: Eukaryota > Metazoa > Chordata > Aves > Anseriformes > Anseranatidae > Anseranas > Anseranas semipalmata. The sequence goes on from VXAA01003938.1 coordinate 936,494, forward strand.
TCTGCCTAGTTTAGGCCACATAATTAAAGGGAGAAAAACTTAAAAAATGAAAATAAAAAATCATCCAGCCGTGGCCCAGCTATCGGGCTACTTTACTGTTTGTAGCATTTCCACAAAAGAAAAAAAAATCCTAATTTGTCTGGAAAATATTACCCACATTGTACCACTTCGTAGCTTCATTACGTTATGGTTACTCTATAACTCCACTACTCCAAGACACTTTCTTAGTTCTGCTGCCTTTTTCTCCATCTGCTGAATGTTCCAGTGCCATTGTCTTTTATTTGAATGGAGTTTGTTCAGTTGGCAATGCAAACGTTTCAGAATAGCATCGTATCTTTTATTCTGTACCTAATAAAATAGAATAAAATACACATAAAAAGTTCTTTCAAGTAAAACACTATTTACAGAGGTGGGTTCACCTCACCTAACTCTGTGTAAGTGTAGATACTGACATTTGACTGTGTCATTCCATGCTGACTTTATAGCTACTGAAGAAACACAGAAACATCTAAGAAGCCACTCATCTGACTTATTGCAGTTATCTGCTTTAGAACAATATCAATCATGACTCTTTGTCCCAGTAAGAAAAAAAAAAGGCCGTTTCCCACTAAGAGCTTAAGTGACTAGTTCAATGTGGATAGCTGTTTTGTAGATGTTTGACTAAGTAAATCCCACCCAAAGACTCATGAGCGAGCATCTTACAGCTGTGGCAAGACTTTGTACATGGAACATTTCAGGTTCCATAGTAAGAGGTGAGAAAGGATGAAGTTTTCATTCTTTGGCAAGTGTGTTTGGGTATAAATTAGAATACAACGGATGCAACCTAGATGGCCGTAGTAGCATCCTCACTGTTGCAATGCACTCAGAAAGGTATTTTTTTCTTAGAAAGACAAAACTGTAACAATGCAGTACCATAACAATTTTGCCCTCACTGCTGCATTATTTTGAAAAGCATCGCTGCTGCAGACAACCCCTTTGAGATTTGCATTCTGAAGTGTAAAAAGTGTGAACAATTTATTGTAATAAAAATGGAAATAACTGCGTATCCACTTAATGAAAAATTGGCCTCACCCTAATTTGAATGACTTATGAGTGGTAGTATAAAATTATTCTTGTGTCTGCTTGTTGAAACATTATTACATTGTATTAAACACACACATGATGGCATACAGTTGCAATGGAACTACAGCATTGCCAGTGACTTCCTGCGAGTCTCATTGCTTAAATTTCACATACAACCAACTTCCTCACTTATGTTTTTATTAATTACACTGCCTTATTTTACTGGTGATGGGTTGTCTTTATTCATGTTGCCTGGCTCTCTACTACAATCATAGAATCACAGAACGGCTTGGGTTGGAAGGGACCTTAAAGATCACCTCGTTCCAACCCCGCTGCCATGGGCAGGGATGCCACCCACTAGATCAGGTTGCCCAGGGCCTCATCCAACCTGGTCTTGAACACCTCCAGGGATGGGGCAACCACAGCTTCTCTGGGCAACCTGTTCCAGTATCTCCCCACCCTCTGAATGAAGAAATTCCTCCTACCATCTAATCTAAATTTTTAATTTGAAACCATTCCCCCCTGTCCTATCATTATCTGCCTGAGTAAAAAGTTGCTCTCCATCTTTTTTATAAGCCCCCTTTAAATACTGAAAGGCTGCCATGAGGTCTCCCTTATTCACACCTTTTCTAGGTATACTGTCAGATTCAGTCATCTGAATGAGTGCTTGCCAGATCTGAACATTACTAGGACTGTGTTGTACAGCATTGAAACATCTATGACCAATGTTACCCACTCTTTTTAGAAATGCATCTCTAGCATTTTTATTGGGAACTATCTGACACATCCACTAAGACAAGGAGCACTAAATATACTTACCAAAACCAGGGAAGGGGACATTGGTCTTTTTATTGGGCATTGTGTACATGTAAGTTAATCATTAGAAAATAAATTGTCTGAAGCCTTGAGGTGGGGTCAGTTTGCAGATTGACACCTGGTTTTCGAGATGTACGTGTGACCTACCCTACGTGTCCACATTCCTGTTTTGATCAATAGAAACTTAGTGGATACATACTGTAAAAATCTAGAAACACTAGATTACGGAGTTCACCCTCCTATAAGCACCTACATTTGGCCAGCTAAACTGACCTCTTGACTATATCAGCTGGACTGACTACACCTTCATTGATTGTAGTGGGAACAGTCTGACTCGTGTAGCCACTTACACTCAGCCAACCACTTTACGGTTCTCAAGCTGAATCCCACCTTGCAGCTCAGTGGAACTTCATCCATGTCTCCAGCATCTCCTTATATTCCCATGCTTGCACTAAGTATTTTTTTACTGGGTTGTGCTGAGGACTGCCGGGTATCTGCTTGTCCATTGTCAGTTTATATATAAAAAGTTGGACTGTTTTCCAGAGAACTCTTAATAGAAAATAATACCCTGAAACATTTGATTTTTAATCCTGCTTCTTTTCGAGACAAAAAGATCTTATAATCCGAACAACGGAAAAAATACATTAACCTTCACTACTTAATTAAATTGATTCTGATAACAGAACAGAACATTATTTTTAGGCTGCCTAATTTCAGTATGGGTTTAGAGAACTTTATTAGGAAGCTGTTGCCTTGGTAACAAACTATTTTTTCAGACGATGAATAGCAGAGAACTATTCTAAACTGGCTGTGCTTTGCTCTTCAGTTTAAAAATTCTCTGCTGTTCCCCATAACATGAAAAATGATTCTTTTTTCCTCCTGCATTTTACAATGGGCAACAGAGCTAGCCTCAGTTCAGTTAATCTTTATATTATCAGGCTTTGATCATTAAATGTTGTGGAATTTATTTGAATTAGCAAGATAAATTACATGAAACTTCCAAGCTAAAAGCCATGCAGACATACAAAGTATATTAGTACGGAACAAAACATAAAATACAGTTCAATTACCTAAAAAGAGAAGTGTTTAACTATTTATTGCAATTTTATCTCATCGGCTAATTAGGAGCTGCTGTGTTATTAATTTAACGTCAACTCGAATTAGGAAAATCAATGGGAAAACCATTTTCTTGGTGCAATTGATTCTCCCCTTGATCAGGTATCAGAAACCATGAAACAAGTCATGAATAATCAAGTCAGCAGTGAGATTTAAAGTATTTCAAAAGTATAACAGAAATAATAATAATAAAAAAAAAAACATGCATTTTACTTTGCTACCATTCAGTGACCTCTTTCTTTTCAGGACTTCATTCCAAAAGTTAAAAGCTGAACTCCTTCTTAGAAGACTTAAGAAAAAATGTTCATAACTTTAATTTTTCTTATGACAACAATTAAGTTCTGAACTTTAGAAAGACTAGCAATATCAAGAACTTAAGAGAGCATAGTTACTGTATATATTTGAATGATGTATGGCCAGTAACCCTGTATAAAGCACTCCAAATTTCATCTGCACTATCCACCTTCTATTAGAGAACTGCAATTATATTTTATTGAAATAACTAACCTCAATTTCTTTTCTAAGCTTAGCATGCCTTTTTTTTTCTTCTTTCAGCAAATCTGTTTTTTTATTGATGAACCCTTTCACCGATGTGATTTCCTTTTTTAAAAGTGTAATTTCTTCCTGCAGATTTAAGATAGAGAAATCCCCTCATTTAAAAGGTTGCACAATACATCTACTCATCTTATTATTAATGTCACCTTTTAACTGTCTCACTTCATTAATAAAGATGAGATAAATAGTTGTGTTACACAATTTCACATTAAAATAATCGATACGAATTAAATTAATAAGTTAAGATTCATAATTAACATTAATTATTAAAATACTTAATAATATGGTTTTATGTACTTTAAAAGATACTCTCTTGCTCCGAAATATGCAAACAACTGTAACAACACAGGAATCTGAACTCATTTGGGTGTTTATAATTCCGTTTTAAATTTAATTTATTGCAAAATCAATGAATATTTACTGTAGTATTTGAAATAGGGGAATTTCTCACAGGGAAAGACAATGTTAATGGTCTTCATTTATTGGGATTTAAAGATTTGCCCATACAACAAAATTTTCATCATTTTACTTGAATAGAGTAACATCACATTTTCAATAATTCAAGTTGCATAAGAGTTGCAATTTCTGTCTCTGGTTCAAACTCATACATGTGCTTGCTCACATATTGGCAAAATTTTGTGGTGACAACTTCCAACATTTTAGTTTTTAATGAGTCTTGCAATTAAGCTCAAACAAAAACAACACTGTTAGACTAGAACACCAAAACAAAGGTATGTTTTCTCTCTCCAACTTTTTATCACCTTCTTATCAAACCCACCTCCTGTTGGCAAACAGCTCAACCGTAGTTTGTTACCTGACAACAAAGTTAAATGAATACTGCAGATAAAAATTGTAACAACATGGCAACGTTCCAATGCTGAAAAGTGTACGTGTAACTTTATCCAATAACCCACATAATCCCACAAATCACTTAGCAATGATATATTTTAATTTACAGCCCTGTAATTTTTTTCTTAGCTTAGTTCATTCAATCACATAGAACCCTTTACAATAACATACATGTAACTGGGGCTGATGATTTTTTTACTGCAGACTGATGTCTTAATTTCTTCAATTAATCTATCATTTTAAATGAATCTATATGTCCCTAGTCAGTCCATCGTGGATGTAAACATATTAGACAAAATAATCATATTAGTTAAACTATGCCAAAATTATTTCAAACAAAAGGAAATTAATCAAAGAGGAAATATAGTACCTGCACTTGTTTTATAACAGATCCTTCTGGATTCTGGAGATCATGCATTAACTCCTCTTTCTTTGTCCTCAGTTCTGTAACGACAGCTTTCTTTTTAGCAAGCTCAATCATTATTGGCATTTTACTTTCCATTTCCCAGAAGAGATTTTTATGAGCCTTTATTTTATCCCGATATTCACTATTTCTTGCGAATGTCATCTCATACTCTTCCTGTATTGTTTCTGCATCAAACCTCAGCTTCATATTTTCAGAATATAGGGCTCTGACTTGGGCCTCCAGGTTTTCACAATGATACTTTGTCACTTCTATGGCATCATCTTGCAGATATATTTCCCTTTCTGTTGTCTTTGTTTCTAACAGGATAGAATCCATTTCTTTTTCTAGTTCCTGAAACTTAGCCTGTAAAATATTTCATCATTCAGTTAAGAATATTTTTATTTGAGAGGATGCCAGGTATCTAGTTAAATGCTGTAATTTATATTTCTTTAACAGAAATTTCTTTTTCACTTCTTTAATGGGGTTTGAATGAAAGATAATTAGGGTTCCATTTCCTAAAATCATCACCTTAGAGACATAATGGAGGAATAAGACTTCTCCTCTTAGATTGAGTCTAAAATATGAAATAAAGTATCATTCAAATTACTTTGAATTCCCCATATCTGCAAGATACATAAGACTTGACAGATCAAACCCAATCTTAATGTCTGTTTAGAGCCAAAATCTCTCTTAGCCCAAATCAGACTAAAAACATATGGCTCCAAAACCACACTTACACACACAGACACAAACACAAACACATAGATGGGTGATGGAGCTTAAGTAGCCTGTTCTACTGAAGTCTTTATCCTGTCTTCATCACTGTATATTTGAGAGTAGGATTAATCCCAGCTATTTTTAAATCTCTAAGAAATAGGCATCTACTCCTCCAAAGGCCTCTACATCTTCTCACTGATGAGAAGCAAACAACTCCAGGAAGCAGTACTTCATCCCATCACAAGATGAGAGGTCTGAATCGCTGCCTCAGAAATGTTTGTCTCTCTTTGTTGACTACAGAGGGAGCCTAGGTGATTAATACAGGCTTAACATCTGACTTGTAGGTGATGCAAGGTAGCTGTGTTGAATCCTACCCTAAGGAACAGCCAACTATCATGTATCAAGTAAGAGAATTTGCACTGTGATTTATGTCGCCTATTATCTTTTCCCTAATAGAAGCATTATGAGTGCTATGAAGTCTCCTACTCAATGTTTTGAACAGAATAAGACATTATCAATTGTTAAGAACAAAATGTTTCTGCATAACTTTTCATTTGGAAATTCTGGGTTACAGTTTTAACAGGATCAGTATCACTGCCACCATTTACTGAGGACAGGAAAACAAAAGGTCTTAATGGAAAAGATCTTCAATTTTGGAAAGGAAGTTACTGTTTTACATGTCTTCTGTGACATACACATGGGAATAGACTGGAAGATGAACAAGCAGTTCTGCACTCAGATCCTAACTATTTAACTTAGTTGTTCTGCTAATGATAATGTCTGTATGGATTTTCCTGAGGTTTGTGGGTTTTTTTGAAAGAAAAAAGGCGTTGGAGAGGAAGAAAAGAAATGAGCTAAATTAAATATCTAGGACTCTAAAGTTCTGTGGGTTTTTGAAAACTGAAACTTTAATTTAAATTGCTTGATCATAAATCAATTACAACTTCATCATAGTATGTTACAGTATAGTATATTATTACGAGAAATCTTCTTGCAAGGCGTGGCCAGTTATTAGACATGCCTAACCAACAGAAGTCTTGACTTCTCCTTCCTTGTGCAAAATTTCAAACATCAGTTACTTCAGTTGCAGAGCTATTTGCAGATGTTATAATAGGATTTCTATTTCCTTTTGCATTCTCTCACACTCAAAAATGCCTGAACACTGTTGTGTTTTTCCTCATGCTTAAATGTATGTCTCTCAACAGACATTTGGTCTCAAAGCTTAAATGACAATTGAAGGCTTAACAAATTTTGTGAGAGATTAGAACAGAAATGATTACTTAGTCTTCAGGAAAACTACACATATCCAAATTCTACAAAATAATAAAAAATTTAAAAAGTAATTAAAATAAAATAAAAATGGTATTTATCGACTCTTTAGGACATCCACTAAACATGCAGAGAAAAAAAATCCTGTACGAAAAAGTATTCTGTATGCTAAGAAAAAAATATAGTCTTGGAAAATATGCCAAAAGGGAAGCTTTCAAAAAAAAAATTTTTTTCACTCATTTCTTAGGAAATCACCATGAAAAATGCAAAAAGTTCTAACTTTATATTGATTATTTTGTGCGGTGGCTATTTCAGCAAGTTTTTTTTTTTTTTTTTCCAAAATAATAATAAATAAAAACTTCTGCTAAAACTTGCTCTAATGAAATCTTAGCTAAGGAGCAGCCTTACATATAATAATGATATATAATAATGATACACATACAGTTCTGGCAAGGCCTAAATGCTGTGCAGAGGAACAAAATAGCTGCCTTACACTTAAATGCAAACACACAGAAAAAAATGTTTGATCATCTTCTCTTGTTCATAGGAATACTTCCTCAACTAATGAATAAATTAAATGAATTAAACTACTCTAAAGAAGGCTTATTACCTGCAACTGGAAAAGAATTGTTTTGTTTTTTTCTATCTCTGATGATTGTAAATGCTGCTGCTCTGCAACTTGCTTTACAACTTCAGTTAGTGATGGATAATTCTGTTTGGCCATTTTAGACAAAAGATTTGACCTACAAGGACATAGAAGAAAAACAAATTGTCTTATCATCATTGTATTTAATTCCTAACTGTTAATGTAAGAGTACAAGACTAAGAACTTTCCTATGCAAAATTTTGTTTGGCTATATATGCATAATTATATACACACAATTTGGTTTGGTTCATTTTTTATTAACAAGAAGTGGTTACCAATGGGTGGATGCTCAAAGACGATGATTGAGAATTATAATTCTTTCTTCCAGAGTTTTATGAAATAAAATATTGCTATGTTCTTCTGGCTTCTCTGAAGGACAGACCCTTATTTTTTTAGTATAGTCAGTTTAAATGCTCTTTAAAGCATGCCTTCATATTCAGTCTGAATATTTACATTATTGCAGTTACAATACTGCAACTGTGTGTTAATAATTAAACTATCCTTAACTTCAGACAAAAAATAATTTGAGAAAGCTGTCACAGTGGAAGTCACAAACTAGTAGCACTACAAAGAAACCCCGAATGATTAGAAAACATTTAGTACCATCTTTGTAGCACTTCAGATAGAAATTAATGGAGAAAATCTGTATTGTCATAGAAAGTGACAATGGACTCTGAAGAAAACGTGCAATGAGACTTGACACAACGTGCACCTTTAGGACCAATAAATTAAATGGCACACAGATGAACAGTGCCTGCAGGATGGTAGTCTCGACCAGGAAACTGCTTTTATTATTTCGCATTTAGGGCTGTTGCTGTTGTTGTCCAGCCATCCCTCACTTGTCCTCTCTACCCTGCTCCCCAGCCTCCTCACACCCCTCAACACCTAGCAGGCCTGCCCCTTACAGCACACAGGCCCGAAACCCCCGAAAATAGCAGAAAAGCGGAGAACCCGGCGCCGCGCAGCAGCGGCCGCCCCCTCACGCACTGCCGCCCCCTTCCCGCCCCTTCCCGCCCAAACCGCCAACAACGGCCGGGGAGCGTCAGGCAAGGTCCCGCCGCGCGGCGCGGCCTGAGGTGTTTAGGGACCGTCGGAGAGCTTCGGGGAGGGAGGGCGGGCGGTGTGAGGGGGTGCGGCCGCTACCGGCGGCCAAGGGGCACTGAGAGCCCCGCGGGAGGACCGGGGAGGGGGGCAGCGCCTGGCAGGAGACGGAGCAGAAGCGGGGGGAACAACGCATCCTGTCAGAAATGGGGCGGGGGCTTCGCGGCGGGGCCCAAAGTGGTAGAGCGACCTGGCTCGGCCTGTGGCTGAGGCACGTTGGCTTAGCTCTTTGGCGCTTTTGTGTTCCCGGAGTTACCTAATGCGTTGCCTTAAACTGTATTTTCTGTCATAATTTCTATTGTGACATTTTGTGAATTTCTATTTCCTTAACACATAGTCGTGGACTTGTCGTACATCCATGCATATTCCTCGGAACTCTGAGCAGAATAATTTTAACTTTAAATTCCACAATTTTTATAATTTAATAGCTAGTCTCTGCACATTAAGGGATTATCTCATCCCTTTTTTTGAGATGGCAGCAGCTGAGTATAACACATCAGCTGGAGAAGTAATACCACTTTGTCATTTTCAGTATTGTTTTGTATCCTGACTATTTTCTGACCTTTTCTTTATCCTTTTACAGCACTCTGCACTGAAAATAATCCCAGTAATTCTTTTTTTCTTCCTTAGTCTGGTTGAAGGATTGAAAATTGTTTTGTTTGTCTCTCTCTGTTAAGTCCCCCCTGGTAGTTTTTAATTCCGTGCCCTAGTTCAGCCACATTTGACAGTGGGCTGAAAGCCTCAAAGATAACTGCATTCTGCAGACTTTATGAAAATAGATGCCTGGGTGAAGGAGGAAGGACAAGATACCCACATCAGCTCCCTTTGGGACAGAAAGCTAGGACAGTTCAGCTCTCATCCCTTTGCCCAGTGTATGCTAGAAGGAAAAACAGGAAGGGAAATGGCAGGGGACTCCCAAGCTATGTTCTGGACCTGGCAGAAAGGTAGGCTTACGGCAGTTGAAGGGAAAGGAGGAACAGGAGTCATAGGAGAGCAATTTGTAGGAAATCAGACTTCACAAATTCCTCTGCTCATGGAAAAAATATTTTCTTTCTCTTTTTTTTTATTTTTTATGTTTCTTCAGTTTTCATATACTTATCTGCTATGACAATGATTTTAGCACAGCTGAGAAAATGTATTTGTTATCATATGATTCTTGGACAAACCCTGATACAAATTCCTCATTCCCCAATTGCCTTTTGACCATTGCATTGTCCTGTCAAAACACTCGGACTTTTTTACTGAGCGCTGCAAAGATTCTCACTGCTCTGAAGAGAAGTTGCCTTCCTCGTTGCAGGCGGTGACTGTGAAGACTGGCTTCTCATAACCTCTATCTGAGCCCTTCTGAATGTGCTTTTTCTTGACAGACTGCCAAATCCTTCACTGCAACATGCCAGGATATGTTCCTCAGAAAAGGAAACTTCTGGTCTGCACAAGTTTTCCCTTAACTTCTTCATATTCTTGTTCTGCTTTGGTATGCTGTACATTTCTGAATCAGATTGTGCAAAGCTAATGCATTAGCACGTTTGATGACAGCAGTAAGTTACACGGCAGGGTTAATGCTGCTTCCGGGTTTAGTACTTAATCATGGTGATAGCTTTCAGTACAGTTTGTTATTTCCTGTCGATAGTGACAGCAACAAAGCGAAGAAATACAGGTTCCCACTCCAATCTTACCTAGAATGGGAATTTCCATGTTGTACAAATCAGCTGCAAGACTGACAGTGAGAAGTGAGATATATAATGCTGGCAATGCGTGTTTATATCAGATGATATCTTTCAAGAGGTTAAAAGGATTGTCTGCCCGTGTAAGTAAATTCCCGTGTTTTAAACTTTTGAGTTTACTTATGAAAACTGCATGTACTTCGATATTTTCATTGTAAGTGCTGTTTTCTGTTTCTTCTACCTTTCCTAAATACCACTAAGTTAAGAAAGGCAGAATGTTTTTTTTTTTATTCCAAGTTTAAGGGTTTTTTGTTTTCCCCCTCCTTTTTTTTTTTTTTTTTTTCTTTGCTGTTGAATTTTCTTTGCAAGCGTGCTCTTATCCCTGTTCATTTGGACTGCTTTAATGTTTCTCTGGGCATCTCTCTCTGGCAGATGTTGAATATTTCTTTCCTTTTCTATTTTCCCAAAACAACATCCGTTCTCTGAGTTTCTGTAAGGTAACACGAGCCGTAGGATTCACAGATGCAGGAAAATGCCAGCACTCTTGTCTAGACCAACAGAGAATTTTCAGAACTGGACATCTGTTTTTATCAAAAGTTTCTTTTTAGATGTCTTTCTGAGCTGTCTCTTCCCTACCACTTGGTTTTATTTCCTTCATAGTTTCTTTTCTACAATTTGCCTTTCTCCTTTTTGCTCCTGATCCCCTCTTTACGTCTCCTCCCTTCTCATCATCTGTCGTTTTCTTTGATTTTATTTTCTTGAAGTCTGTGCCAGAGAATCTTTTTACTCTCCAAATTTTTTCTCATACAGAATTTCAGAGGGTAGTGGAATGGCTAACAGGTGGCCTTGGCTTCAAGTTTGTACAAGTATTTGTCTTACACCGTGTACTGAAATGTGCAACTCCTTTATAAATGAATTTTCTGATGCAGTTTTGTGCAGTGTGAATTTCCATGGAATACTGGGAGTGTAGAGCATGTTGCTTAAAACCTGAATAACCATGAATGCATTTCTGATAAGCCAAAACACTGCTTTGCTTGGCAAGCCCATATTTTGAGAAGGGTTTTGTTTGGGGGACTTAGAAGGCGTCATGAAGTTTTATTATGACTCTAAGCAAATTTACATCTGACACCACTGACCTCAGTAGGACTCTGTGATGCAAAACTGGAAGGATTCGAGGGTGAATCAGCCCCATTGTTTCTGTGTGTACATCTCAATAATTGCCCGTGTGGACTTTTTGCAATGCATAGACAACTTAATAACAATGCAGGCAGTTACCTCTCCCTCAGCAAACACTTTCCTTCCACCCTTTCTTTGGTGGTATTTTTATGGGGAAATATGAGGACAACAATGAACTCTACTTACTTTCCTCTATTGACATATCTGCAGTGGAGCAATAATCTGTTTTTTCACTACACCCCTCTGTTGTACTATCTTTGCTGGGGCTATCAGCTGCATTTAGGTTGGGACTTGTCATATTCTTACTGACCTCCCACGGAGAGTATCAGGGTAAGGAAGGAAATCTCCTGATTTCCCAAGTCATGATCTTTGGCATGAATCTGTTTCGACACTGTTTCCTAAGCAAGCTGTTTTCTCTAAAATCTATTATCAGTTGTGTGTAAATAATACCCTGAGCAAAATCAAGAGTCATAAATTCCTTGGCAGATGCTTTTATTTGCTGTCACATTTTGATGCTTTCCATTCACCTGTTTTGATAGTCGCTAATTAATCTTTGTAAGTGTTCAACTCGCAGAAAGGAAAACATCATTTTCAGTCAGGATTGTTTTTCTTCCAGTCTGGAGGAAAGAACAATGAAGAAAATAAAGAATGTTTTCTGTAAAACCTACTCTGAATAAACAGTCCATTAAAACAAGAAGGATCTTTGACCTCTCATTTGAGTGTAGAAGCCGGAGTCCACTGTCAACCATAAAATGCCAGGAAGGACACCAAGTCCACCATAGTGGTAGGTCTCAGGTACACACAGATGCAGTATATTTTGCAGGATAATGAAATATTGTGAAGCCAGAGCATGCAGTTCCAGGAGAATAATGCCAGATACAGATAGCTCTGGTAGCAGAGCATTGATTTCAAAGACTTAAAAGACTCTCAAGTCCTTTGTTCCTGTAAAGGTATTAATTTGTTCATGCACAATTAATTCCTGTGCAAAGAAATGGGGGTGTTAAGGAATAATCTAAATAATTATGGAGTCTTCCCACTGATGATAAAGCTGAGTCACATTCCTCCCAGATCAAGCACGGTGCTTAGTCGTGAAATCTTAATAGCCATCTGCTCAAGGTTCCCAAAGAAAAGGGATCTAGTCTTTTGAACCAGACCTCTGGAGGCTTTCAGTGAAACAGTGGAAAATTATTAAAGACAGGGAAAATAAAATAAGATGCTTCTAAGGGAATAAGTAAAATATGCTCTTATAACAGAAAGTGGAAGAGACAGATGGTCAGGTTTCCACAGGCAGGCAGCCTAGTGGGGCTTGGATCAACAAAGTCCAGAAGAGGGAAAAAAGAAAAAAAAAAAAAAACAAACACACAAAATTGAAAGTACACCATGAGCCAGAAGACAAGCCATGAACTACAGGATGGTTTTGAATAATCCCAATGCATCTTGACTTCAGAGCAAAGAGTGCAGCTACCTTAGTGAAGAAACTGGAACACGAGGTTGTGCACGGTGTTATATTGGTTTTATTTAGTTGTGTGTATTTCTTGCATTACTAGGTAAAGTTTCGGTATCCTTTGCAGAGTTCCTGTGTGTCCTGAGAAGAAGAACTATACCTAACATGTACCTCTCAATGTAGAAGCCAGAAATGAGCAAATTGTTACTTTTGGTAATGCAAAAGGGAGAAGTGTAAAAAATCTTGCAAAGGTCAGTGGGAAAGATGTGGCTGTGTTCAGAGCCCATCACCTGTGCTGCCAGGAGGGGGATCAGATATGAGCTCCACCTCAGCGATAAGTGTGTGAAATGCCTCCAAAGAAATTGTTCGAGAAAATCCTCCAGTCCCAGCAAGCTGAGAGCATGAAAATCTCCATGTTTGGTTCCCCTCGCAGGAAGTCCCAACAGTCAGAGGTCAAGAAGATCATTATGTTAATGTAGGTTAATTGAATCAATAAATCTAATATTAGGGACTAACATTTTATTATCTCTGATCTGGGGTAAAACTGAGGTAGGTGTGGTGGTAGGGAAATTTAAATAAATATAAAATATTTCACATTTCCTGCAGTTTTCTTTTGCTGCAATACTTTTTCTGCATTTTCTTTTAATGCAGTGGAGGAAATCCTAAGACAATAATTATTGCTACGTCTCCTTATCTACACAACATCACTAAATACCTTGCTTTAATAACATAACTCTATGCATTTGGACTAGCGGTGTCATTTTGGTTTTTGTTCATTTCTCTTTCTTTTCATTTTTTTTTTTTATTTTTTATTGGCTATTTGTAGGAATCTTGAAATTGCCTGGAATATGGCGGAAGCAGTACTGATTGATCTGTTCAGCCTACCAGCCATCTTGCAGAACAACATCCAAGAACTGCTATGTAACATGCTGGAAACTATTGGGAAGTGCTCTTCCATCCCTGCTCCATTTGTTTATGTCATGTGCTGCCAGCTGCAGGGGAGTGAATGGAAAGGTGAACAAGATTCCTTGCTTCCAGCTCTGAGAGATTTCCAGAGTCTTAAGAAAGGACTTGAGGTGGTACATGCTCTGACTACAGCTGCTGCGTTGTACACCATCAAACAAAGACTTGATGAAAAAGACATAAGCATCATTAAAATTATTCTTCCCACCTCAAGAAAAGAATTAATGAAAGTATATATAGACCATCTCTTTACTCCAGTCTACCAGTTTGAGTTTGAGGATTTACAGGTGGCACCTGAGTGTAATAACCTGCAGATAACTGAACCTCAGAGTGAAGGGCAAACGCTTTCTACGCAGGACGTGGCGCTCATCCAAAGTGAGATTCAGATGTACTTGGAAAGCCTGCCAAGCCTGAAAGGGGAGCTCACCATCCTCAAATCTTCCCTGATCCCAGGTAAAATGGATACCAGCTAGATTTTACATAGATTGTTCCTAAGCGTATTTCTTCAAGGGAATTTCAAAATGGGTAAGATTTGGAAATGTCTTCAGGCAGCAAATATTTCCATATGGTACTCTAATAATGCATCACGTCTATAAGAGGGGAAATGCCAATGGAGATACGGTAAAAGACCTGCAAGTCTGTTCCAGGCCTAGGGCATGATCAGAGGAAAGAGAAGCCTAGGTTTAGTGAGAGCATTATTACAGACAGTAAAATCTCTTCTGTTCTGTCTGGGGATTACATACTTTGAGAGTTACCATCATGTTCAGGAAAGGCAGGACGGGAGTGTGCCCCAGTCTGCAGCCTTATGCATGTCTGGTTAATCAGACTCGTGTCTCAGCGTCCCTGCCATAGCATGACCCAGTTTACTGCAGTATGTCTCAATCAGTGTAATTATGGGGTCTCTTGATTGAGAGGAAAGCTGAGAGGTTTCCTACTGCAAAAATTTGGAACTGTGTTTCCCTAAAAACATGTCTGAAATGACCCAGAACCTCAAAAGGAACACAACCTCACCTCCCCCAAGGAAAAACAAAACAAAACAAAACAAAACAAAACAGTGATTCCATTTGGTGCATGAGGCCACAATAAAGGCTCTGCACTGTCAAAACAGGATTTTTCAAAAGTGCTTGTTCTTGATCCTTTCAGTGTACTTCAAAAAGATGTTTGAGATTCTGTGAAGTCTTGAGAACTAATACGTCATTTGCCAGAAAAGCTTGGGAGATGCCACCTTTGAATGTTGCTTTAGAAATTGACTCTCCTTTTCCTCTGTGAGCTGCTCCTTCTCTAGGGTTTGCACTACAACTTTATAAAAAGCCAGACTTTATCTGCCAGGACTCCATCTCACTCAAACACCTCTATCTAGACCTCAGAGGATTACGATTATGAGCAGGAAGGAAACTTAGAATCCTTCAGTTTAAATGTCAGAGTTAAATAAGAGGTAAAGCAGCACTCAATTTGTTTGACCGATTCCACTTCTCTTTGGTATAAACCCACATAACATTTGGACTGGTCTTGTGTTAAAAGCAATTGTTTGTTGTCTTTTTTGCCTTGTCAGATGATATCTTTCTACATGGATTCACCACAAGGACAGGTGGGATCTCCTACATACCAGCTCTAAGCTCCTGCAATCTCTTCAGCAGTTCTAAGCGGAGGGACCCACAAGCTGTTGTTAAAGAAAACCTCCGCAGGCTAGCTAATGCTGCAGGATTTAACCCAGAGACTTTTCACAGAGTCAAGGTATCTTATCAAACACTGGATTTATGTAAACTGATCAGATCTTTCTTCATGTATCACTGGCTAAAACTGTAGGCATTATTCTTATCTTTCTCAGCAAGAACTTGTGAAAAGCAGGGCACAATTAAAACATTTATTCTGGCAGTTTATCTGTGGGAATATCTATCCAAACTATCAGCCATTTGGTGCAATATGGAGAAGCACTGTTTCTTCCAAGTATATTCCAACATTTGACTTACTGCAGAGTAAAATAATCAGGTAAATGATCAGCGTAGTTTCTCTTAAAAGGAAACAAACGACACTTCTTTGGTGTCTTTCTACTGATACATCTGCATGACATTTGAACAAGGGAGTGGCTGATTTCCATAGCAGTTGTTGCAGAAGAGAGTGTTTCATGCAAAAAAATAATAATAATAAAAAAAATGCATTAGAACGTTTTTTTACTGTCTCATCACTGTGCACATTCTGTTTTTGTTTTGACAGATTGATCACGCTAATGCTGTGTGTGTTATGGGAAAGACAGAGCCTGACAGCTATGATGGAATAGTTACAGATCAGAAAGGTGTTACGATAGCAGCTCCAGGGGCTGATTGCATACCCGTGCTGTTTGCTGATCCTGTCAGAAAAGCCTGTGGTGCTGCTCATTCTGGTAGGAATTTTGAATCACAGAGATCAAAATAACTACAAGACCCCTGTTAAGGGAACTTTGGACAAAGGATTACAAATTAGCAACTGAAAGTGCACTGAGAGTAAATAAATGAAAGATTGTATAACAATTTAGTCCTTTGCTTGTTAAGTTTGTATCTTGCCAGAAAAAGGTTAGCCTTGAGAATAGTTTGTTTCCCAAGCTAAGAAATTTGTTGATTTTATAGCTATAATAATAATTATTTATGTATTTATACATTTATTTTTCTGATCTGGTAGCCAAAGCCAAATAAATCTTCTCTGTGCCCCACCAATCTTCATATGTAAAAAGTGTCCATAAAACCAGTGCTCCTCTAAGTCATTTTGGATCAGAAGAAATATTTGGTTGACTCAGACAATGAGAACACAACTGAAGCAGGGATGGTTAGGACAACCTGGGGATATGTCCGACTTCAGATTATGTCCCAACTGTTAGGCTAGAATATGTATACTGTAGTGAGATTTTCCTGTTGGGGCTGTTTTATTAAAAGAAGAAAATCTGTATTTATGGTGTCAGAGAGAATGCATGGCTGAGAGCTTCTCCGCAGCTTTGATGCTAGTACACACCTTTATATACACACTTTTATATTTGTGAATCATCATAAGAGGATCAAAACTGATTTTCCTTCAAAAAAGTTGTTGTTGTTCCCTAACCTAACAATCTTAAGTTAGAGAAATTAAGAGGAATGAGAATTCTACCGTGGCTGTATGTGGGAGAGGGGAATGTTGTGTTTTTTAATGGGGAGAAGGGATGGAGATAATTTTATCCACTCTTGAAAGTTTTAAGAGTTTGAAGTTTTACACTGTTTTACATCAAACCTAATAACTGTAAAATATTTCAATCTGTAGTTGCTCCCTTCTTTGCTGCCTCTTCATTTATCTTGTTCTGCCTTCCCTGACCCACCATACTGTTCCCCCAACCCATACTGGTGCCTTCTCCAAGCATACCTCCTATCTCCAGTCTGAACTCCCACATTCCATCTCCCAGGTTATGGCCCTCGTTCCCACATCACAATCCCTGCAAGGCTTCCAATTATCTTATAGTTTCTCTTTCTTAAATCCTTTCCTTCCTGGCCTGCCCCGCTCAATTCATGTTTAACTTGAACACATGTCGCTATGTATACAAATACAGACAATTAGGTATAAGGTCATCTTAAGTCTTTGGATGTAGAAAAACAGAGGAAAAGTTATTAGGATATCCTGTCCTTCAGAATGAGACACTCCTTGTGCAATGCAAAGACCTTCTAGGACTCAAATTGAGATACAAGAACTCAAGGCTATGCTTTTTCTACCTATTCTGAAAAATGCCAAAGTGTGAATTCTAAGGCCAGAGACTTGAGCCTCCTTTTTTTTCTAAAATAACAGTAAAAATATTTTCACCGTATTATAAAAATATGTTTCTGACTGTAACATATTTCTATTATGATATAGTCCCATTGATATGTTCCAAGATCAGAGGAGCTGTAATGTATGTTCTAGCTGCCAAAACTAGGACACATGGAAGAAGGAATTCAGGAATCCTAATCCAAACTCTTCTGTCTACTTTACATCTCCAGAAAATGTTGATATTATTATAATCATATCACATTGTCATATCAAAACATGACAATTGTTAATATGTTTTTTAATATAAGGAATTACTGTATCTATTCATGTATACTTTCAATAATAACATACTTTTAGTTACTATAAAATTAAAGAGAAAATTTAGACTTTTTTTTTTTTCAATCTCTTATTTCTCACAGGATGGAAAGGCACATTGTTAGGAGTTTCTATGGCCACAGTAAATGCTATGGTATCTGAATATGGATGTAATGTGAAAGATATCCTTGTGGTCCTGGGCCCATCTGTAGGACCTTGCTGCTATAAACTTCCTCACGAATCAGCTAAAGAGTTTCACAGAATTGATCCAAAGTGTGTGAGACACTTTGACTCTGCAACTCCATATATTGATATTAGAAGAGCAACACGGTAAGTCTACTGAGTGCATTTCCATGACATACACTTTTGTGCTGAACTAGAGAGGAAAGCAAAAGAACTTGTAGTGCTAATTCCACACTGGTTATCAAAATAGAATATTACCCAGCAGTATTATGGTGAGGGTCCTCACCATCTTAAAGTGCTATCTAGCATTTGCAGATCAACAAATGATACCTTCGAACGAAAGGTATCTGCTCACCTTTGCTTGGTTTCAACTATTATTTTACTGTTATATTTTTAGTTACTGGATTATAGAAAAATGTTCAAATTGAGTATTTTTAATGGTTGCAGAAAAGTCTGCATTTTAGTCTAACGCTGGAAAAAAAAAAAAAAAATCCCAACCACAATATTGACAAAATTAGTTCAATTGGTACTTGAAGTGCAGTCTGAATGATAGGAATGTGAAGATGTACAAAAATATTGTTTTCTGTTTGTCTTTCTTGAAGGATTCTTCTTGAGAGCGGTGGGATTCTTCCTGAGAACATCCAAGATGATTCTGTCACAGACCAGAACCAAAATATCACTTTCTGTACTGCATGCCACCCCGATAAATTTTATTCTCACTTCCGTGATGGCACTAACTTCGGTACACAAATTGGCTTCATATCAATCAAAGACTGAGATGCTATCTCTTACTCTGGAGTAGTATTTAGACAATAAGTCTGGTGCAATGCCTGTTATCTTGCTCTCCTGGTAGAATTTTTTCCTTCTTTTTTTTTCACGGACTTGCAATGGGGAGTACACAGGCCTTGAGATTCTCCTGCTTCTTCCCTTCCCTGTCATTCTGAGGCAAGAAGAGATGTCTAAGGTATGGAGCCAATAATTCTTGTGTGAGCCAGGTTCCAAAGGAAACAAGGACAACCCACAATAGTAATGAAGTACTTCTGCAAAGCCAGATGCAAGCTCCCATTGTCTTACCTTCTTGACCAAATATTTCCCGTAAACCTCACTGTCTTAAGGTGGTGAAAGCACAAAGAAAAAAAAAAAAAAGAAAAGAAAAGAAAAGAAAATCTTCATTAACTTCTGGATGGGTCTTCTGAATGAAGTTAAGGATGACATTACTGATAAAGGAAAGGAAACCTGTATTACACATTAACTAGTTGGGTACACCCAACAGTCATAGTTTCAGCTGAAGGTTAGCCTTACAAAATTATGTGCCTTGGATTGTTTTTGTTTGGCTTAGTTTAAAGAAGAACTTCAAAGCACTTACAAAAATAACTTGAAAGTGAAAAGCAAGCAAGATCCTTTGGGGCAGATATTGAAAATATCTGTTTGAACATTTGAACATTTGAGCATTTTTTGATTGAAAAAAAATAGGACAAAGACTCAATATAGCATGACTTGTATGTTCATGTTTCCCTGGGACTTTTCCTTTGTCATTTGTGCTTTACGAATGTCTATTGAGACAATTTCCACAGTGCCCAGTTATTTAATAAATATCTAAAAAGTGGATTGAATTTAGCCTCAGTTAATTTAGCCTCAGTTAATTTTACTGACAAATAGTTGACATATTTGTATTGCTAGCAAATTCAAAGTGTGCACTGTTTTCTTATCACCATAGAAAATTTGCCTATAGATGTTGCAATAGATGTTGCAAGGCCAGGCTGGATGGGGTTTTGAGTAACCTGATGTAGTGGGAGGTGTCCCTGCCCATGGCAGGGGAGTTGGGACTAGATGATCTTTAAGGTCCCTTCCAACCCAAACCATTCTGTGATTCAATGGTACTACGTGATAGTTCTTGACATGCAGACAGTGAGACCTTCCTAATAGTTAAGTCCATTGTTTTCAAGTCTAATAGTGTGCTGATGGTAGCTTGCAGAGTTCCCAAGCACAAGGCTTGGAAGAACTGAGTGCAGGAGGTATTTTCTATTTTGAATTAAACGGGCGTTACCAATTCTAGACTGTTTTTGTCCACTAGAGGTCAGTGCTGGCTCACGCTGCACTTCCATCTCTGGCTGCACTGTGTATCTGGGTTTTCAAACGGCAGTTTGCAAAGTTCTGTACAGTATAGCACTTTTGCCTATATAATCATCTGCCAAGTTAGTCTGGTACCGGTACTTCAAGAGTAATCGATGTTTCATTTTGTTGGGTTGTGATACAGAGCTGACCAAAACAAAACCTTCCATGTCCTCTAGGAGAACAGACTTTCTAAAAACTTTTATTTTACCTGTGAATGGTATTTGTCAGAGAAGCCCCTGGTTCTGATCATGTTACCCTCTGACTGTAACCATCTACCAAAAAAATATTTCTTCCAACTGCCCTACTTCTTTAGAAATATTATTCCTTTTCTGCTGTAGTACCGCAGTCCTTCAGAATAAAAACACACTTTCAGTTACCTTTTAAAAACCTCACCATTGCTTTCATCATTCTTGGTTTCTGTTTGTAACTTCATTGTGGTGATGTTCACAGCTGGGTTCAAAAAGTTTTTTTGAAGACTAACAACCTACTTTCACCTTTCGGTTCTGTCCCTTTGCCCAGGTACCTTAGTGTGAACCACCTTACGGGCACTGATTGACGTAGCTGTGGAGTGAGGAAGGCACCTTGCCTTCTTCTGTTGCTGGTGTGAAGGCAATAGCACCACACAGCCTTCAGTCCCTGCACCTAAAGCTCTGACAGAGCTTGTCAGTGCCCTTCACTTAACCTTCTTCCCTGGTGGATTAAGAGCATGCCATCAAAAGCAGCTGAGTTACTCGGCTTTGCAAGGTACTGCTCGACAGCTGAAGCATCATAGGTGCCCATGTGCCTGCTGTTAGCCCAGCTCACCTCAAAGATGGTTTTAAACTAATGCATTTTACTCTGCAGTCAGTAAGAAGACCTTGTAGCCATGCTAGTTACCACAATTCAAATGCTCAAACAGTATAGTAAGTCACAGTAACTTGATACTGATAGTAAGCCCTGGCTTGTTCCTATGTGCTCAAGAACGACAGCACAGACTTTCTCTGTTTAGAAAAATACCATTTATATGTCACGGTAGGACTATGGAAGCTGGAGAGCATGGGGGAATGAGCAGAAACACCACAGGCTTTACCTTTTAGAAGACAAATTGTTACCCCAGTCGTTGTTCATTAGTTCTTTTACACTGAATTACCTAGACTGTAAACCTGTCAAGACAGGAAGCAGGCTTTTGTATATGGGTTACTGAGGTGGAGAACTCCAAGACCAGTAAGAAAATAATAATAATACGGAGTTCCCAAACAGGTTAGGCTCTATATAATACCGAGTGTTTCTTTCAAGGGTCATTGCCACAAAAACATTTTAGTTCTGGTATAAAAATAAAATAAAGCTTAGAGGAAGGTCATGATAAAAAGGAGAAAATGCTGTTTTACATCTGTATGTGGAGATTTTATTTACTTATTTGTTATTACTGTTGCTCACTGAAGGACCCAAGCAGATCAGCTCTGATTCACTACATCTGGGGAAGCTCTTAAAATGGTTCACAAATTGTTCAGCTGTACGTACCTAATGACTAGATCCCATTCATTAACCTCACCCATGAATTTATTAGCTGCCTCTGTCCCATTATTAAGTTATTAAATAACACGATTAATTATGATTGTGGTTTGCCCTGAGGAGAGAGCACAAGTACACGATCACATTGAATGTTGGTTTTGGTAGATATTATTGTGCAATTAACATTTGTTGCCATTGTTTATTCTGAATATGGATCTCTTCATTTACATTTATATATTGAAATGAAGTGTATAAAACATGTTTGAGAAAGGCTTTTTCCTCTATTTCATTAAAAAGGTACAGCTCCACTGCAATTCTGGTTCCAGTGCCTGGGGAAGCAGCATGCAACTTCAGAGGCTCAGATCTGATCCTGAGATAATTAGCGAAATGTTTCCCCAAACTGTGGAATTTATTGCCACAGGTAGGGCAAAGGCAAAAATATCAAGGGAGTTAGATTAAAAATGTCTTTAATAAATTTATAGAGGTTAGGACCATCAGTGACAGCTTGTCTCTTTCTACTGATGATCCATGGAGACAGGCTAGGGGGATGGACTGCTGCTTGGTCCAGGTTCTGCATTTGATGGCTTTGCTTGTGATGGCTTTGTAGCCAACTCAGAAGCCATGCGACTGGGAATTCAGCAGAATATTTGGGCGCATATCAACTCACAAAAAAATGTATCAAAAAAAAAGAACACATTCCCCCCACATTTCAAGCATTTAATTACAGGAAGGTGTCTCCTTTCCCCAGCAATAACAGTTTGCAAAGTCATCTTTTTTGTCTTCCTCCTTGTTTTCCTCATGCTTATCTCTTTTCCATTGCTTTCTGTCCAGCATCACTCACAATTGCCCTGCAAGGGCTATGGGTCCAGCCACAGGGTGCTGGAGGAAGCAGAATCCATTTTGTGCAGAGCAGCACAATTGTTGCTTTCTTTTGTATGCATGTGCCTTTTTTTTTTTTCCTTTTAACAGCAGCGTGAAACTTTTTTCCTCAGCACAGGATCTTTCTCTAACCCATTCCCATTTTCCAGGTTTCTATAAGAGCTCCCAATTTCCAGCCTATATGGCAAGGAAGTCAATATTCCTAGATTCCCTCATTGCTGTCCTCATTTCCACTCCATGCTCAATTTGCTGCCGGGTGATGCAAAGAGGGAGATGAGCTGCTCTCGTTTGTCCCGAGGCTCAGCGTGTGTGTGTGCATGTGTGCGTGCTGATGTCATGTGCGCTCGGCTTTTGTTCTCGGAGTACCAAAGTCCTCTCTGAACTCCAACCTCCTGTGCAATAATTTAACAGGACAGTGCAGTGACGGGAGCAGTAAATCCTATATGTGACGGAGGAAATAATGTATTGACCTGCTGAGGGATTTACATAGCTCCGCAGACGGACTGCAAGCTCAGCCTGTAAGGCTGACTTGCTCTACTTTCCGTTTCCAGCAGATACTAGCCAGTGTTTCCAGACGAATGATTCAGTTAGAAATGTATGTGGATTTGAGAACTGTCTTAATTGGGTATATTATTGTATCCAGGGTGCTACTAATTGCTATCTAGTATCTCACCTTTTCATAAGACCAAGAGATTTTGCTGGTCTGTTTGCTTTAAATACACTGTGCCTGGGGCCGTGCTGCTAAAAAGCATTTTTATGTGTTTCCCAAAGGCACACGGAGAAATAGGAAGCTAGCTTTTTAAAGTCACCCCTCTGATCTGTCATTAGTAAGTGTTTAATTTACAGTAGCATCTCATGTTACAAAAGCTTTGCTGCCTCTCTTTGTCTGCAAGCTCTCGGGGGTCAAAGGAGGCCCACAGAAGAATTTCAGCAGCGCGGTCCCTGGAGGACAGCGGGGCTGAGGTCTCTCTACTCCCCTTCTGCAAATGTGACTTCGTGTCTCCAGGGCAACCTGGATTCTGACAGTCATGGGAGCAAGGACACGGCATGGATTTCCGTTTGATTCCTGCAACGGAAAAGAGATCTGAGACAAAATCAATATGTCACTAAACTATAAGAGTTCATTTTCACAATTAGTTTTATCTAAGGGATTGTTTCCTCTGTTCTTGCGCAAATGCAATTCACTACTAATAACTGTATTTGTTTTTCGGGTGTCGCCTTTACATCTAAACATCTGAAAGGGGTTGTAACATAAAAACTTGGGGTGTGCCTACCATGGAACTGAATGAGCACTTTACAAGGGAGGCTAAAAGCAATGGTTGCATTTCAAGATGTATAGTTTCACTTTTTCTCATGTGATGTAATGTTTTTAGACAGTGATTCGTAGTTTTGGTCAGATGTTTCAGCTTAAAGTGATTTTATCAATGGCAGCTACAGAAAGCCCTACCTATCTGATATAAGTATCTTTGCATTTCCTTTTGAGGCACTGAGCTCTGCCCTAAAGGAATATTCAAGTGCACTGCACTGCTAAAGCAAAACATTTCTGTACTGCTTTGGTTTTCTTTGTTTGAAAGCTGCGAGCTTGATTTTCCTGCACAAGAATGAATCACGAAAAAACTCAGTTATAAGAACAAAGTTGTGACAGGTGGCTCAAAGAATTTTAGTAGGTTTTAATAGGTGTTTTTAATAGCTGCTTCATAAAACTGGAATTAAATGAAACAAGGTTATGCAGACAATTTTATTCTGAATCTCTGCTTTCTGTTTTATATCATTGCCATAGAAAGCTTGCAGAACATGAAAGGTGAGCAGAGCAAGAAGTGAGTTAGAGAGGCTCCTCTGGGTGTGTGGACATTTCTTGCCACATTTGATGCTTAGACCTTCCTCAGTTCCCTTAATTAGCCAGGAACCTTGATTAGGTTCTCCCATCTCTGAGGCATCCTGACTCATGTAGCCTTGTGCTAGCAATGGCTGAAACACGGACCTAGACTTGACAGTGACATTTACGTTGCAGTATTTCTTCAGCCTGTCACAGTGCTAACATTAATAACATTATGATAAAAATATTATATATATGATGAGATATTCTTGAAAAATCTCCTGAGCAGCCCCACGTTTAGCTGAGATTTTAGGGGCTACAGATCAGTAGCAAGTTTTTGTTCTTCATGAGAATGTGAAAGCTAAAGATAACTTTGCACACTTACCTTACTTTGTACTTGCCTTCATCAGAGACACATTATTTGGATTTTAGTGTCTTGTCCAGTGAACAATTATATTCTAAAAATGGGTTTTCTGTAATTTCCTTTAAGAATGGCTTCCTAAGAGAAGACTGACTGCATATACCTTGGCCAGTAACTGCAAAATTCAACTGAAGTTCCCTCATTTAACATGAAAGTCTTCTTTGAGAAAATGTAGGCCCTGCAACACGGGCAGATCACACTGCTCTGGCTAAAATGTTGTAGGTCAAAGGGTAAAGATTCAAACAGAGCTGATGGCTAGTTTCATCATCTTCAGAATGACACGTTTCCATCCGTCTTTCAGAACAACTCTTCATTTCCTGTTTTGAATATTTAGAGCGGGCTGAAATAAAACATTTAAAGCTGAAGATGTGCCATTGCAAATTAAAACAAATGTTGAGATCTCAATTCATGCTGAAAAGAGAGAGTCTGCATTCAACAGAGCTCACATTACTATTTATGTGTATCTATGTGTATGAGCCAATCCTCTTATTTCTTCAGTAAACATTTCCCTCATAGACTGTAGATTGTTATGTTCCCTTTGGTAAATGTTTAGCTATGATATTTAACTCCATTAGTCTTTCATAAGATGTTCCTTCCAGCTCTTAATTCTCTAAATTCTGCCCTATTAATGTCAATTTAGTGATAATCAGTTTTCACTTGTATATTCTTTTAGGAGAGTGACATTTGAACTTTGCCGAGGGACTGTTTTTTTCTGTTAGGCTTGAGAAGTTGTGTTTCTCAGTACAAAAAAAAAAAGCTTGAAGCAGCCTTAATTGAATAACCTTGGCCTCCATCTATTCCTTCTTTTTCAAAAGAGTCATAGGCTTCCTTGCTGTAAGTCATAACCCGTCACATTGCTCCAGAAGTGATCTTCATGAAAGAGGCTCAACTCAGCAAGTGAAAAATAGCATTTTTGAGGCTGACATGGGATTTATAGTATGAGAACATTTTTAACTTTAGCAAAAACTTTTTGAAAACCTTACGTTGGAAAGCTGACACAAGGAAACTAATATACGGAAATAATTTCCCAGTTTCTACAGTGAAAAAAAAAATCTTAGTGTGTGAGAATGAATATTCATCCCTTGAATTATATTTGCATCAGGACTGGATGCCTTCGTACATACTGGTTTATCCTCATCTAGCTGGATGAGGCTGGAAGAAAAGGGTGATATTCTGTGCCTGCTGTTACAATTGACAGCAGAGAGCAGGGACACATCAGCATTCCTTTTAGCAAGCCAGTTAAAGAGTGCTCAAGCTAATGATGAACCCATTTCTTCCAAGCCAATATTTGAGTCTGAGAAAACAGCCAGTCATTCCTTGGCTCTGCAGCAGTCTTGGAGGCTGTTATAAACAAACAGAAGCAGGGAACAAAAACCTGCCTTGGGATGCAGCTAGCCTGAAACAGATATCCATGGTGAGACACTGTTGGACAGAGAAGGCAGAAAAAGACAGCATCATGATCATGGAGAAATTTCTATGCCTGCATGTTAGAGACATAGTGCAAGAAGAGTTCATCTATGTGGAAACGTGGCCCCCCTTCCATACTGTCAGAAGCAGAGTAGTGCTGCCAAGCTTCTTCCTATGCATAGTTTTTTTTGCCACAGTTGCTAAAGCTATCCAGGCACCTTTGTGTAGTCAGGATTTTTCCCCAAAACATGGCAAGATTGGACTATTGAGTGCTTGTGGACATGTCCCAGTTCTCCTCTCTCTTCCCACGTAATTTAAACCCTACATAGGCATACCATGCACTTACAAGCTTCCAACCTATGTAAGTACGGGGAGAAGCACAGCTAATTGTGAGAAGCAGAGAATGACCACTGCACGTATTATCTATGTGCAGGACTCTGGGACCTCGCTAGGTCCAGAATGATTGTAATGATGGGCAGATCTGTCCTTGCCCACTGCAGCTGTGCTTCTGGACTGAAGACATGGAAGAGAAGCTGCTTTTTGAAATTTCACTAAGCTTGGCTAACAGCCCAATTCTGCAGACTTGGAAGATTTTCTATCATAATATTTCTCTGAAGCTAGCTGTGAGAATAAATGGCGTGAGGTATGTTTGGCTCAAGAGCTGAGAGTTTAAGATTTTTGAAGAATCTTTTCTTGTTTGTTATGGAGCAAATCCCAAATTTCTTGCTTAGAAGCTCAGGCTCCCTGCTGCAATGGGGCCCCATCTGAACATCTTAACTAAAAGGGAGAAGTGCTCTCTTCTGTGAATACTTACCGTTAACATTTCTACATTTCTCAGCTGTACTAATCTGTCTACAGCAGAAGTCAGTTCACAGTGGACAGGGCAGAGCCAGGACCTGGTCAGTGCTAGGAGGGCAAAGGGGACAAGGGTGCTAAATATGGTGAAGTTATTCCTTAATTACACAGTAGCTACCTAAGACTGCCGTGGTGAGAGGATACAGATCATGAAGAGGAATGTACTAGTTCTCTTGGGTTCTGCTAGAAACCCACATAATAGGTCAAAGTAGTTTTTTTTTGCATAGTACCTACTATATATTTTGTTCTAGTCTTCCCAATGGAAAGTTACCCCGTATCTTGACCATTGCTTCTTTTGGAGCAACAGAAATAAATGTCTTGTGCTCTTTATCATAGCTAGCTTTTGGGGAGAGGTTCCAATGTTTTGATACAGGTGGATCTTCAAGATTTGGGGTGGTCAGCTGAATACTCTTGTTATTACCCCACTTCTCTCAAGAAACCATTAAAAAGAAACTTCTAACCTGTAAATTTCCTGTGTTTTTATTCTTCTGTGTGGGCAATGCTGCTAGTAGAGGCAGTAATGCCATTAGCATAGCTCACAAGATGGGAAACTTTTCAGATACAACATGAAGGTGCAAGGGGATCCTCTCTTATTCAAATCTATATATGTAAGACTTACAGACCAAGACACTTGTAGGGTTGTGCCAAACTTCCAGGCCCTGCAGGCACCATCCCAAAATTTCAGAGCTAGGAGATACATACCAGATACTCTCAAAGCTGAGAGAAGAGAGGGGGAAATTTCTAGGAGACACCCAGAGAATGGAAATCCCATGACTTTGCATAAGATATGTTTGGGTGGCATCTCCAGGTGCATTTACAGCTGGATCTGCCATAGGGCACCCCAACAGTGCAACATTTGCAATGAAGTAAAAACAACACTTTTCTATGAGTTTGGGAACATAGAATTGGTTTGGGAACTGTGCTGCAAAAGCTTGTGAACTTCATGTCTCTGAAAAGCCATACCTGTCTACCCCTGGACACTGCAGTGTCCTTTCATGTTTCTAGGCTGGCTTCGGCTGCTGTTAGAAGTCTCACTGTGAGAAGTGCATGCTTTTTTAAGGGATAGGAATGTCAGGACACATTTTTGCTCTAGCAAGAAGCACGCTATAAAAATTTATTATGTAAGTAGTCAAAATTTACAGCCATAGGTGAGGCCCTTTGTTTCGGTGAAAATCAGTGTTGTTGCAATAATGTAGTAATTACATTCTGAATTACTGTTTTCACAAATCATCTGGTTTAATGAACAAAGCAAAAACAACTTTGACCATTTTGTTCTCAAATTCTGTCTGAGTATGCAGTTTCTACAGACCATCTCAGGAAATTTTGGACTCCTTCCTACTTCCTGCCTTATCCACTGTGGGAAGCAGCATTTTTAGTCATATTTATTTATTAAGTGAATAGGGGGAACACTTTGAAATTGCTGTAGTATTTTTTCTTCTCTTTGCAGATTGCAATTTTCACAGAAGTGTTGGGCAGTATTTAAACTTTTCAGCCTTGAGGATGGATCACAAGCAAATGTTTCATGGAGGTCGTTGTTTTTGTTTTGAATTTACAGAGCAGCTGTAGTTGATCAGATTAGTTCTTTGTCTGGAGGAGTGTGAACTACCTTTCTCCATGCATAGCTGCTTGGGAACTGAAAGTGTGGTTATAGACACGAGTTCAAAATTCTCTTGTTAAGAGAATAAATGCCAAGAAAAAATGAATAAAGCTTGTGAAAACATGAATATAAAGAGCAGAAACATTACCAAAGAGCGTGTGTTTAAAAATCAAAGTGAATGAATAATCCCAGATAATTTGGAGTGGAAAATTCACTTTGTTTCTAGAGAGTGCAACACCTCCCTTAAAAACAGGAGGAGGATGAAGTACTGTTGTCCAAAACCCTAATGGTGGCATGAGAACCTCACTAAAGAACGGCAATGTTGTGCCTTGTTCCTCTATGGGTTTGCAAAGACCACAAAGGCCACAGGATGTGAAGGGCTATTTCCTTTCTCCTTCCCTGTGGAGCTTCATCTTAATGCAAGAAATGTAAGAGACCACTGGTACCATACTTGATCCAAAAAGAGTAGTGGGGGAAAAGTATCCTGGTCAAACTTAAAGGGCAGCACACACCCTGTTAAGGTACCCAAGCTTGCTCAAACCCACCTCTTTCCATGGGAAACAGAGACCCAGTGTGATTCTTTCCATAGGTGCCTAAGGTAGATGGTACAAATACGACAGTAGTTCGTCTAAACTGGGAAAATTGAATTATATTGGACCAAAGGCTGCTAGTTCACTTGACTGCAAAGCCTTATAATTAAATCAGACAGGCTTTGCTCTTTCAGCCATCATACAGGATGTATACTTTGAAGTTCTTTGGTGCATTGGATGAATATTGGAGTTCATTACTTCCCTTGGGAAATGTAATTAGATTGATGGCCATTAGGGACCTGTAAAAGGAAGAGAGGAGGTCATGCTGCAAAATGAAGTGTGGATTAAAAGACAGAAGCTGGCTTCTGGATATTATCCTCCTGAGTTTGGCTAGTGACCCTTGGGAGAAGGAGAGGACTTAGATGCTTGCAAAATAAGATTGCTTTTAAACACTCGTTTTTGCCCTCAGAGGTAATCCAGGTGGATTCACAAACTAAGACTGATGAAAGTCTGATGAAAGCTTACCCTGATTTATCAGTTATATTGTAGGATGTCTAGGACTGCTGTACTGGAACTACTTGGGAAATTGCTTCATACTGTTAATTTAATGAAAGGAGATCCATTTCTTTCCTATCACCTGCATATCTAGATCAATATTCAGCTTCTACTTCAGTGTATTTCTTTGCTTGAAACTAAAGTACTCTTCATGTTTCTTCCATTTCATTTTTATAATACTCTCCATGTTCCTATCTGTTAAGACAAATTGGACCAATGAATCCTTCAATGTCCCTGTAAATGCCTGTTTTCACATTTCAGCCTGCAGAATTGACAGTAACAATTACTATATTTAAAGCACAATTGAGCATTGCCAGTGGTCCTGATCTTTTCTTACCAGAAACTCTAGCACATCACCCCATTACCCCATTTCGTTAGCATTCTCAAAGTTCTTATTTTTTCCAGCAAGTGATTGTAAAGAAATCTCACGTAACCTCTCGTTATTTCTTTCTTTAATGATGTGCATTGCAGTCTTCATTCTCCATTATCTAGTATTAATTTCTCAGTTTTTTGGCATATCTGGTATAACCAGAGGTCGTACAGGTTGTCACAGGTGACGCTGATGGTACTATTCAGGCCATTACACTGGGAACTAGACACGGATTTGGAAGGGTGCTTTGTGAGCAAGACCTGCAAAACCTGGAATTCCATCAGTCTGCAAGGGCACATCTTCAAGAGACCCAGCTCTACCACATACTGAATAACATAGTTTCTTGATACAATAAATGAATCCTGAATGAAAACAAGCATTAATACTGTTGTGGAAGAATATGGTGGTAAGATCAGTATATGAGAGTCTCACATGGGAAATATTTTGAGAGGGAGCATAGAATTATTGGCAGAAAACATGAAACACAGCAATGAAATTGAAGGTCTCTCAGAAGAATTTGTTTTGTGCTTGAGAATATGCAGACAAGTCCAGGAAGAAAGTTCCTTCCAATTTAAATAGAAATCATGGAAAACATAGATTTCTCTGTTCTTTGAATAGAGGTGCCAACTAATTTGAATGCATATGCTTCCATCCGTATTTTTATCACTTATTTACATGCATAGGCACACACTTGCAGCTATGCATCTGTGTTTAAAAATGCACACGAGCCATGTACAACTTCAAGCTTGTTTTTGTTAATATATATATATATCAGGCCAGCCAGATGAATAGCAATAATATTTCTCTTGCTTGCTCATTCTTGTATGTCAAATTTACATATTTATGCAGCTCCTATTTTCTTTCTAAAATAAAGTCTTATGAAATTATCTGCCTAGGCTTTCACAAGGACACAAATCACTAAGCTTCTGAATTTTTTATTAATTCTATCCACTTCATTTTTGCAATTCTGGACTTTCCTGAGTGTGATGCTACACCATCATTCATTTGCCATCAGCAAAAGCACGATGGCTCCAGAATGAACTCTTAATTATGCTTAGCATTCCTGTCAACACTGTCCATAACAAAATGAATTGATTCAATGTCTGCTTTTTCATATATATCTTGTAGTGCTGACTTATTATACTTTCATTCTAAGTTGCCTAACAGAAATGGGAATAAAATAGGATGAGTTTTGTGTTGTTTTTATTTGTTTGATAATTTTCTTTAAAACAGCAAGCAGCTCACAAATCTACTAGAACAAGAAGAATAGAAATGGAACTAATCAAAATAATTGGTAACTTAAAACCAATGAGTACATTCACAGGGTTCATTACATAGTCACATAGCCTTGCAGTTGTGACCTATATGCTCTTTCTATCTGCTTTGCACTCAGTTGTGCTGTGGTTTATACAGACTGAAAGATCTGCAAGGAATGAGCTATGTCCTGGATTGTGGGACAACCTATTTGTTATGCCTCCAACAGCAGAACACATGCTTTTACCCGCATCAGATTATACCAAGAGGTGTAAATCCAGATCAGCTATCAAAGTAAGGATGAACCCAAAATAGAAAATAAATTAGTCGCCTAGGCTAAATCTTCCCACTTCAGCACTAGTGCTGGATATAAAATTTCTGATGGAAGAGAAAGCTTCTCTGGAAGATCTCA
This sequence comes from Anseranas semipalmata, assembly GCA_013399115.1. Lineage (NCBI taxonomy): Eukaryota > Metazoa > Chordata > Aves > Anseriformes > Anseranatidae > Anseranas > Anseranas semipalmata. The sequence goes on from VXAA01003938.1 coordinate 968,219, forward strand.
GCATTTGAGCATGGATACTTAATCTGAAGCATTTTGGGGTCTGCTGAAGTTTCAAAGAACACACAGACAATTGTTGCCCTATGACCAGGGAACCAAGGATGGGATTTACTTCTGCCTTTAAAGTCTTCCATAAAGGAGGATTATAGAGAAAGAGAGAGCCAGGCTAACCCAGAGTGCAAGGATCTCATACTGCACAGTGAAGGGAAAAGGGCCAACTGTTAGCAGTTGCATCATGTGAAAGTTTGATTGCATGTTAAGTATATATATTTTTTCCCCAGTAAGGGTGCTGCCCAGAGAGACAGTGAAATCTCCAGCTGTGGATATTTCAACACTCAACTGGACGAGGCTCTGAGCAACCTGATCCAACTTTGGGACATTGGACAAGATGAGCTCCAGAATTGCCTTCTAGCCTAAATTATTCTGTGAATCCTTGACTTCAGACAGATGAAATACTGATACTTTCATTTAGTCAAACACGACCTACTTTATAATCAATGGAGAGAAGTCAGGTGCCACTCATTTCATCTTAAACTGTTTAGCTCTGATGAACTGCACCTAGGAGTGCCTATTTCTTTCCACTGGCTACAAAAGGAGTCTAAGCTACCTGGCTCAGGTGTGAATATCTACATGCCAGACAAATGCATTTAGAGAGGAATAATAATACCTAGTCTACCTTCTGAAAAGATGTTTTGGCGATGAGGATCTCACAGGCAGTGTGGCCTCAGAGGAATTTGGTGGGACATGGGAACCATGGGGACCTTCAGCAGATGCTCAGTGAAACTCATATGCTTGCTTAAATATTCTGAATATTCATTTTTGATATGTGTATCATGATAGAACCTGAGGGGCTCTGCAAAGGTCCTTTTCTTGAAATAATTCAACTAAAGATGATGTTTTAAGAGTTTGGGTCAGCTGCTTCATCCTCTGAGGCGTTTCCCATTTAGTTTCAGTCTCATTCAAACCAAAAAAGTTTTAAAACAAAGTTCTCATGAAATCCCACTTTTTGGGAAATTTGCAGTACCCAAATTGAGGGCTGAATGCTGAAAACAGTTCCTTGAACCTGTTGTATTCATATTCAATTGAGATGATCATTATGTTAGTCCTCCTGCAAGGTCTGAAAGAAAGGGAAACTGAGAAGGAGAAACATTTGCAATGTGGTGGATTTGTGAGCCTGGCTGAGATTGTAATACCATATGTACAAAGGTCGCTCTGATTTGTGTGTGGCTGGAAGAAGTCATTATATTTAGAGAGAGGTTTCCAGTGTATTGAAAAGGGTAAAATGCAAGTCCCTTCACATAACAGAAACCATTCTGAACGTGTAACCCACATCTATTACCTCTGAAATGATGTCCAGGGGGGCTTTCTTATCGAGCCATTTGTGAGAGCTATTGTTATTTTCTGCAGCAAAGGGGCACTCTGCCAAGAGGTGGCAGTGTCCTTTTACTGCATTTCCTCTCAACTCTGTTTTGACTGTGACAGACTCAGCATACACCAAGACAAGGAGAGTAAGGGACATTTTTTTTTGGCAGCGCCTGGGAGCAGAGATCTTTTTCTAGGTATGTCTCCCACGACTGTATACACAGTTTTAATTAAGATGTGATGTTTACTACCATCTTTCTGAGCCAGAACAGATGTTGTGTTCCAGCAAAAGACTCTTCCAAGATGACTGAAGAACTCAGTGACATATGGAAATTAATGGGATTTTTGTGGTCAAATTTATCTTAGCATTGCTTGCCATGAAGAGCAGCCTTTAGGGCTCTCCCACCACATCAGTCCAATAATATTACTAAAAGTAAAGATGAAGCCACTTCTGTCAAAGTGCTTAGAAACATCAGTGACTATAAACAACACCTCCGAATGGTGAAAAAACATCTTGATGCCAATAAGCGAAGCCTCTTAGGCAAAGAGAGGTTGCCCACAGTGATGGAATAAGTCTGTAGGAGCAGTCGCAGTAGTCTCGCCAGGTATTTGGGTGTGGGCAGATGCCAAACTGTGCTTTTATCACTGGCAGATGGGCTGAGGCCCCTGTGAGAGGCTGAGGCATCATGCTGGGCTCTGTACCCTTTGCTCCCTCCGCGCTTAGCCTGCACCAAAGAGCGTAAGCTGCAGCTCAGCCTGCCAGCCTCTGCGTTGGTGGGGCCGGTGCCAGCTGCGGTCTAAAAGCTGGGGACTGTGTTGGCGTGGCGCTGAGCCCAGGCTCGCGGGTGCTGCCCATCAGCAGGGCTCCTTGGGGCTTATCTGCCCCAGATGTGCTTTTTGGGGTCTCCCAGGACGCAGGTAGCATCGGCGCGCACGCGCAATGTGCTGTGCCTACGTATCTCGGGAAACCTGCCAAAATCAGTGTGTCAGGGAGGATTTGGCCTCTTGCCTGCTGTGGACTCCACACTGAGGGAGAAAACATTTTATGGTATTGATGAGAACAGAACTGGATCCGGTGGTTCTGAAGCAGACAAATGTCAAACAGCTAAAATTAAAGGAGCACTGGTGCCGAAGACTGATCAGCTGTGAAAAAATGAATTAGCTTTGCTTTCCAGATCCTCCTACGAGTCCCCAGAATAGTTGGAGTGGTTGCATCACGCTATTTCTGAACATGTTGTGCTCTCTTTTGTGCTGGCAAAAAGAAAAAAAAAAAAAAAAGGCTTTCTCTGCAACAACAGAAACATGAGGTTTCCTACGTTTGGGTAAAACCAAGATGGGAGGAGAAGCAGGTACGGCTGTTTTCACAGCTCCGTGCATCCCCTGAGCAGGATAAAGACAGGTTTTGTAAATAGCCTGATGTTCCTGTATTGACATTTCCTCCGCGGGCAGCGCTCCTGCTTTGTGCGGGCGCCTGGCGCTCGCACACAGCCCGTCTCTGTTGTGTAAAGCCAGGCATGCGTGAGCTGATCGCTGGAGACAAGCGAGGAAAAGGGGGGACCTCGGCAAGGACGAGTCAGCTGGGGACAGGGAACACTGCGTCTTTTGTGGAGCAGTGGGAGAGGGAGAGGCAGGCGAGAGCGGCATCCCCGGGCTCCCCTCGCTCCCGAAACTGGCTCCTGGAGAGAGCAAAATAGGCAGAGTTGTTCAAGCACGGCAAAATTCTGCGTGGGGAAAATGAAAGCCTTGGGGAGCGGGGGATATCGCTCTGCTGTGCAGTCGTGGAATTCAGGTTCTGGAAAAGGGGAAAAAAATCACACCAGGGCTGCTGCAGAAACCAAATCCCAGCATGGAGAGGAGAGGTGCCCGGACCCTGCCCAGCCTGGCTGCTGCTCACCAGGCACACCAGAGCCCCGCTTCCCACCTCTGCTCTACCCAAAACCTTCATGGTTTTGAGGCCTTACATATAGAAATGAAGACTTACGGGGCTGCAGTAGCGTTCAAACAACCTTCCTGGCAAAATATGTTCAGGTCTTTCCCTGAGAAATGCCAGAGACATGTAGTTATTATTTGCTGTTACAGGAATGTGCAGATTTTTTTTCTCCCCCACTGAATCAGATTGAAGGAAAAAAACAGGTTTAGAGGGATCACCTGGGTTTTGTTTCTCCCCATGGGGGTTTTCCCACAGCTGAGGTTTGAGGAGAGATGATGGCTAAAGAATTCATTTTGGAGCAGTGTGAGCAATCCAGCGGAGGAAAACATGCTTCCTATCGGTGTTGTTTCTGCTCTGTCTGTGCCTGAGGAAATGAGAGCAGGGTTTTACTGGCAGGGTTGAGGGGGAGTGAGGGGGAGTGAGGAAGAGAAAGGAGAAGAAAAAGGATGATAAGGGCCAAACAGGCCTCTCATGAACTTCTCTTGGTTTGTGCATGTTCCAGGCTGTGGGATATGAAAGGATATTGCTCTCCAAGCCCTGGGTAGAGAAATATTTTATTTTATTTTATTTTATTTTATTTTATTTTATTTTATTTTATTTTATTTTTTATTCTTTTTTCTTTTTACTACATCTGTTCTCTTTGTAATGTGTGTGTTCATGGCAGTTTGTATTCATCAGTTTTCTTATACCAGAGCCAGAGACATGCTGCTCAGTGGGTTACTGCAGATAGTAAAAGCCAGTGGCCATATATTTGCCGCACCATGCATATACAAACCCTTTGTTTCAGAGAAACCTCTTAACCAGGCTGATCTGCAAGTTTGAATGAGGTAGAGGCCATGGCATAAAATGATCACAGAAGAGCTTGATCCCCTGCTTGGAGAGAGCCCTGGTATCTGCTGAATTCCTCCAGAAGTAAAAGGACCTTCCCTATATCAGGAGCCAAAAAGCAAGGTACTATGCTAGGATGTTACTGGAAACTGGAAAAACATATCAGAGCGGTATGTCTGCCTTATTCTTTTATTATTCCCTTTGCATCCATAATTAGCTGCTGTTGGAAAACCTGGGTGCGACAGGGTTCCCCTAGCGGAGTGCAGCCATTCTGATAGCCAGACACAGTTCCTCCACAAGGAGCAGTCCTACTGAGCTAAATAGCACCATTCATGGACGTATTATCATGAATGCATCCAACTGTTTACAGGATTTTGACTTTACTGAGGTTTACAGGGCTTCTGCTTTGGTCTTTGGACATCAACAGAGATGCCCATTTGCATTGTTGTGAGAGCCAGGATCTGCCCTGCTTGCTGTTACCAAAGCTTTTGGGGACACACTCTCAGGCCTGTGGTAGATGTTGCAAGGCTGCAGTGTATTTTAACCATGGCTAAAAGAAAAAAAACATCTGAAGACAGGCAGAGAGACCTGACTGAGTCCCGAGAGAAGGGCTGGAGCTGGGAGGAATTTCACTGCAGCATCCATCAGCATCTTCTGCACAGAAGAGAGCAGCAAGAATGTGAAGCATTTGTCCTATCTGCATCGTACTGTGACGAAAGAGTCACCCTCTGCTGCAAGCCTGTTTTGGTGACAGTGAAACTCCCGCGTGCCTCACTGCAGTCATTTTCAAGGAAAGGTCAGGAGGAGGTGGGCATCGAGGCAGCTGATTCAGCAATTGTGCAGTTCCCTCTTTTAGCTTCATGGAGCTTCATTCTGTATTAAAAATAAGAAGCTGTTGTTTATGCCGGGATTACTGAGCGGCCTCTGTTCCCATGATACCTAGATGAGGCTGACAATTATTCTCCCCGGCTTCTCCCTGGAGCTATTTTCTTTGCTGGCAGGGAGGAAATTGTTCATGTTTCATTTGCGCTACCGTTGTTCCAGCTGCCAGAGCAGGAATGTTTGTCCGCCAGCCTGCATCAGTGGCAGTGGCTCCCCTTCAGACCCGCCATCTGTTAGCGTTATTGCTGTTCTCATCTGCGCGATGGCAGCGGCTGGATGGATGTCCCTCTGCACCGGGCACCGCTCCAGCGTGCCAGCAGAGGGGGGGGGCACAAAGGAGACAGGTAAGGGACACACGGGGCAGGAGGGGGGTACTTTGTGCCCAAATCCTCTAGGAAAGCTTGAACTGTGTCTCCATGTCTCCAGCCCCTATTGATCTCTTACTGAAATGCCTCCTTAAATATCCACTGTAAATACCAGCTGCAGTGTAACACAGGGGTCTGCTAGTCCCTCGTTTACAAAACAAGGGTTCGTATAAACATCCTCATTCAGAGGCCTTGCATCATCTGGCAAAAAAAAAAAAAAGAGAGAGAGAGAGAAGAATTTTCATTTCACCTGGTTCTTAGCCCACTGGCATTCTTTGTATGGTGGGGTCCTCACTGCTTGGGAGGTTATTTTTTTGGTTGACTCCCGGGGAGGCCTGGATATTCGGATGTTGCAGTCTCAGGCCCAATTGTGCTGAGGTTGCTGTTGTAAGAAACAAGACCCGAGAAACGCGACCCAAGAAACAAGACCCGTCCCCGGCCGGACCATCCCTTGCCACCTCCCAGGGCTGGGCTCAGGCTCAGCGTGTGAGCCTGGCCGCGCTGAACACCCTGTCCGGAGACGCGTCGGTCGTTCCATCTTGCAGCCCTTCGCTTGTTCCCTTTGTCTGGAGCCGGGGAGGCCGCCGGGGCCGGTTTCAGGCCAGGCAGCGTGCAGTGCCGGAGCCGCACCGCTGAGCGGCACCGTCCATCCAGGCACACGCCGCGACGCGCTCCGGTGCGAGCGGGGACCTGGCCGTGGGCACCGCGTCCCGCAGGACACCCGAGCTGCTGGGGACAGGGAGAGCCTGGCCCTTAGCATCAGCCCCCAAAGCCGAGGGGCTCCGCACCTACAAAACACCGGCGTCTGCACCGCAGGATGGGGAAAGCTTGGCTGATAACCCAAACCACCGCTGCGTCACCCGGGTACATCCAAACAGCACCGCAGAGCCTTTCGTGATTTACAGCATTTGGACTTGGTAGGAAGCGTTCTGACCCCCCCTCCACCCCCCACCCCCCCTTTCTTGTTTTTGTTTTTGAATTTGCATTTATTGCCTCCAGCTGTTCAAATGATTCAACATTAAAATGTTCTCAGCAACACTGTGTTTTCGGAGTGTTCTTTTTCTTTTTTTTTTTTTTGAGATGAAACTGAGAAGCAAAAGTTTTCAACTTTAAAATAACTCAGAGTGTTTGCCATGCTATGAATGATATTTCCAGCAAATGGCCTCATACAAGTCAATATCTAATTCGTGTCTACTTTCACTTTCTGGCAGTTATGACTGTTTTCTTACCTGGAAATCTGTACACTTGGTTTTTAGCCTGATTTAATATGTCCTAGTGAAGATACAAAAGTAAACTGGTAAAAAGGGGAAGGTTTCAAATCCTGTCAAACAGAAAGAGGATCTGCACTTTCCCTTAATTCAGTTCCTTCAGTTTTTGACAGCACATCATCCCAACCATCCTCTCAGTCCTGATTTGAGTACTCATGGCTGTGGCTGGTTGTGGGGCCATGTGGAACTGTGTAGGAACACATGCTGGTGTCCTTGTCCCCGCATCGTGCAGGCTGGGGACCTGTCTGCAGGACAGCACAGCTCCTTTCTGGTAAAAGGCTTTCCAGAGGAAACCAAAGTGATGGGAATGACTGCTGGGGTGCACCTCCATCTCACCCTGGTCACGATGTGTGTGTCCAGCTTCAGGAACTGGAAGTCTCCCAGGTTCACCACTTTCCATGTGGCCACTGTGTCTGCTTTGCCTGGCAGAGCCACTTCCCTCCTCCACCTTTCCCAGCCCAGAACTGCAATTTCTGTCCTCATTTCTGTGTGTGTTTTGGAGAAGTCAGTCAGGCGTGACGTTTTGCCATTTTGGACAACAGGCTTGCTCCTGCAGTCTAGCACACTGCTGGTGCATTTTTAAACAAAGGACTGTAAGTTCTTCAAGCAACAGGGGGGAGAGTTTGCCAGTTCTTTGAGTAAGAAAATGCGTTTAGTTTATGTACTTTTGAGGAGGATAGTTTGGTGGTTGACAGCCAGAGCTGGAAGCCTGAGGAAAGGGTATTTGTTGTTGCTAGATGACTTGATAGATGACACCCCCCCACACCAGTAATCAACAGATTTAAGTCAGGCACAGTGCTTGGAGGAGACACCCAGGGCCACAGCACCTGTGCAGACCCTCAAGCCCAGCTTCCCAAAGTTGTGTAGGGTACCTAAACCTCACTGGAATCAGTAGCCTGACATAGTCAGTGGAGACCTTGCATGAAGATCAACAGCAATGTCTTAATTGTTGTTTCTTTTTGTTTCAGCAAGTTAAAGCCGGACCAGGCAAGGCTATCCCAAACAGCCCACAGGCACCTATGGGAGTGCATGGCTGCATATCACTGTTGTGTAACAATGTGTGTTGTTTTCTCCGTCTTACATGTTTTAAGGAAAAAAAGAAAGGGAAAAAAAAAAAACAGAAAAAGAAAAATACTGTGGCCTGCTTTTCCTTTCCTCCTCAGACCAGAGTGAAATTCTTGTAGCACTACCCTTTGTCCCACAAAGGCCCTTACTCAAAGGCTGGTGGCACAACAAACAAGGCTTTTCTGAAAGAAATACAGGCAACAGAGAGTCCTTTTGCCAGTCCCATCCTTTCGCTGGCATTGAATTCAGAAAGGCTGCTCCTTGACAGTTGTCCTGCCAAACCCAAATGAGCTGTGTCAGCTCGGGTTTGGATGCTTTCCCTCTCAGTCCTGGGCATTTTATTCTGCAGTCATTGTAGGGCACAAGGAAATTAGGCAGCTGCTGAGTAGATGGCTAGAGCTGCAAAATGGCCCATCACCACTTTGCCAAGGCTGTGGAGCCAGGCATCCTGCTGTAGGACTCTGCATCCTGCCCCCCGCCCTCCCCTTTCTGTGGTAGAAGAAGACCCAGCAGCTCCTCTCCTTGTTCTTCACTGTCAGAAAAGCAAAATGAAGCCTCTTCTGATGTTTTGACCTGCCTCAAGATGACTGCCCAGCTGGGACATCCTCCCTGTGACACACCACACCATCTCTGAAATAGCACCGTGCCTATCGGCTCCCTACCCTGTCACGGCTTGCTGGGTGGAGGAAGCAGGAAGGGGAAGAAAGGTCACAAAGATTGGATGAACAACATAGCTGCAGCCCCACGATGCTTCATTTAGGAAAACAGCTGTCTTTTTTCCCTGTGTGGTCTGAGCAATATGCAAGCAAGGACCAAAGTGCTCGCATGCCATGGTGGTGGTATGAAAACAGCAGTTGGCTGCAAAAGCCTCACTTGTGCAGGGATCCCAATGCAAGCATTGGGAAGCGACAGCCAGCTGTGTCCACCCCGAGTCTCCCTGCCCTCCTCATGCTCCAGCTCTCCTTGGGAAGGTGTGGAGTCACCTCCTATACCTGAGCAGCTCGCTGGTAATTTTCATGACACATTTGCCCCTTCTGCCCTCATATCCTGCATCTCAAGGGCTTCCTCCTAGCTGAAAATAGAGGGTTAGGGAATGACCTAGCTGTATGCCCAAAATTACCGTGGAGAGGAAAAGCCTTTTGTCTGTACTGTGGTGGTTTTTTTTTTAGGATTTCTTTGCATTTGTGTTGCTGCCATGAATGAAGATCCCAGCTGAAGCTGTATTAGGCGTTGTACCAGCACTTCATAAAAAAGGAAGATGTGTCCTGAGGACCCTCCCAGGAAGTAATGACAAGCAGTAGAAATTGTTGAGAGGATAGAGAGTGTGTCTAATAAAGCACACTAAAATGAACATCTGCTTTTTGGCAGCGGTTTACTGTAAATAAAATAAGAATCGTTTATCTCTGATTTCTGCACAGTCATTGTTTCTTTCACATATCACAGCTGAGAAGGCAATTTGAGAGGGGAGGAAGAGTTCACTTCTAATACTGCTGGCTGAAACCGCACAGCAACATTAGAAATGGATTTTCTGTCTTCTTAAATCTTCAGTTTAGGACTAGCTATCTTCTCAAGAGACTTTCCTTGGTCCAATGCAAGTCATTCGGCTCATTTGGAATTGCACAATCATGGAATAATTTAGGTTGAAAGTGACCTCACCAGGTCATCTAGTCCAACTCGCTGCTCCAAGCAGCACCAGCTATGTCAAGTTGCTCAGAGGCTGTGTCCACTTAAGGACTGAGTATCTTCAAAGATGGAGATACCACAGCTTCTCTGGGAAACATATGACAATATTTTACCACCCTCAGCCTGATTTTTTTTCCTAACATACAGTTAGAATTTTACATATTTAAGCTTGTCTTTTTTTCCTATTTTTGTGCAGCTCACAAAACAATGTCTTCTCTGTACCTTCCCCTTAGGTAGTTGTGGTCAACAGAATAGTCATTTCCCCTCAAGAAACCCCAGCCTCTTCTCATATGCCATGTGCATCTTGACCATCTTGATGGCCCTCCTCTGGGCTCACACTTGTGAGCGACTTATCTTTTTTGCTAACTGATGTTGCAACTTTTCTTTCTTTTCTTTTTTTTTTTTTTTTCAGCCAAAAAAATGGAGACTACACTCTAGTCGCACCAGGCTGTCAACACCACCCTTGACCTGCTGGCTGCTGTATTGCTAATAGAGCCCTGTGTGTTGCTGGCCATCCTGCAGAAAGGGCACAGTGTTGGCTCATATTCAGCCTACTCTCCAACAAATCACCCTTATCCTTTTCCACAGAGTTGCTTTCTATCCAATTGACCCACAGCCTGTACTGGTGCAGTTATTCCCCTGTCCCAGATGCAAGATATTGCATTTGTCTTTGTTGAACTTTGTAGTTCTTGTCAGCTTATTTCTCCAGCCTGCTGTTCTCGTTCTGAACAGCAGTCCTGCACTCTAGCTTATCAACTGCTCTCTCTTATTTAGTATCATCCGTGAATTTGCTGAGAGTGCACTCTGTCCTACCATTCAGGTCATTGACACTTAACAGTGCTCTCCCTGCTGTCTAGCCCAGAGGGATGCCATTGTTCCATGACCTGGCTGCCAGCTGGGTTTTGTATCGCTCTTCACAAGCCTTTGAACCCAAATGTCCAGCCAAATTTTAGCCCATCTTGCTGTCCACTGTTCTGCAGTCTGTATCTGACCAATATGGCTGTAAGGACACTGTGTCAAAAGTCTTCCTCTGCCCTTGTCTGCTGAGCCAATCATCTCATCACAGAGGAAAACCAGGTGGGTAGAGCATGATCTGCCCTTGGTAAATATATGCTGTCTGTTCCAAACCACTCTCTTGGCCTTTGTGTGCCTGGAAATGGTTTCCATGAGGATTTTCTCCATAACCTTTCCTGGGACTGAAAGGTGAGACCTACAGGTTTGTAATTCCCTGGATCGTCCTTTTTGCCTTTCTTCAAGAACTCTGTGATACTTACCATTTCCCAATCATCAGAAACCTCCCCTGATTGCCAGGACCTCTCAACAATGGCCTTGCAGCTCTCTCAGCACCATCTGATGAATCTCAAGTTGTACCATGGACTTGTGAATGTCTGATTGACTTAGGTCCTCCCCCTTGCTGAAGGTCCTGCTGGCACAACTTTGCCAGCGTTGTTACCCCACTAGCCTAAAACCAGCAACTGCTGCCTACACAACCCACAGTCATATTGTCAGGGTGCCCATTAAAATTGATGGGAGTCTTTCATTTGTTTTCACATTGTTTGGACTTTGAGCAAAACCTTGTACCTTGCAAGTTTTTCTAATGTCTGGTCAGGAGCGAAAGTTTGATTGTGAACAACAGTGGAGAGTGTTTTAATTTTTGCCTGCCAAAACTAATTTATGGCCCAGTCTTAACTTTTTTGCTAACTGATGTCTGAAATTTTCTCTCCCCCCACGCCCCCCCCACCCCTCCAAAAAAAAAGAGAGAGAAATTACATAAACCCATGGGATGCAAAGTACATTGAAACCCTGGCAGAGTAAGGAGTTTCTTTGTCAGCTCCAGGTTTTCTAGCTTGTCATTCAGTTGCTCTTGGAAGTGTTCACAGCCTTCATTGTCCTCTCACCCTGAAGATCATGTAATTCTGATGCCAAGATTCTGTTTTTAAATCATGAAAGGGATGATGACTGGAAACTGGGAGAAAATGGCTGCTAAAAGCGGAGATATACTCGGGAAACCAAATTTATTGTAAGTTGTTAGCAAACCACACATGAGATCACTTTGAGTGTTCAAAAGAATACATGTTACTTTCCTGAGGGTGGAAGTGAGATTGAACAGTTCTCAAATCCATACAGGATAGGACTCAGTAACCATATGCACTTGGTTAAAAATATTTCATACTATAACAAAAGCAAAATCATCCCACTGAAAGGAGATGTTGGACCAGTTATCTGAGTGCTGCTTGAGGGAGTGAGAAACCTCACTGATTTCCTGACTGAACGTAGTGCAAGTCACTTAGTCAAAACACTTTATCTATGTACTTTAATAGCTTTGAGAATTTGAACCTTTGTTTCTTCACCTGTAAAATGATGATGTTGGCAATATCACCTCTGTGTTGTGAGCTACTTGGATTGTGTTACTGGTGATCTTGTCAATATCTTAATATAAATTAAATAGAAATAGAATTGCTTTACTGCAGACTGCTTTATCCTAGTCTAAATGTGACCCCTACTGTCAATAGCTATTTTTGCTCATTTTTAATGTACAAGTTCCTATTCTTTAGCTGTTTTTAACCTTCTTCCAATAAAGACTGTCAGAAGGGTCAAACCTTAAAACCAGTCTCTTCAAGTTTGAGGAAAGCAGGATTTATCCTGCCGCTGCCTGACTTTTTCCACTTAATTGAAGAACTACTCTGACTATATCTGCACAGTATAATACTGCTTTTGATACATGCCAGCAAAATATCTTATCAGTTTATATCACTGCTCTATGCCCTGACTACATGTTACTATCAGGAGCATAAGACTTTGTTCTGAAATTGAGTCTCCAAAATTATAGCCATGGTACTGTTGGCCACAATTAGCTATTAGCCATGACCATTACTTGGCTTTCGAATCGGATGGGAGCTATGCAAGGGGCATAATTTTTCCAACTAAAGAGGAACTCCACTGTTTAGAAGAACAATTCCTATTGTAAAACTGCATCTACAATTTCTATGTCCCCATATTCGCATAATGCAAACACAGTTGTGTGGCATAGATGGAATAGGGGACCAGTGGCCAGAACATCTGGCTTCTCTTCCTGGGTGTGGTGTCCCTTTCTTCAGCTCTAATATGGGTGATCACTGCTAGCTCGTCTCCTAGGAGGGGTGTTTTTAGATGAGCTATGGATAATGTACTTGATGATGTGTAGAATCAGTGCTGAGTACTTGACAAAAAGCAGCCATTTTTCCTCTTCTTGAGGCCTGTTTCAATCTCTGCAAGAACAAAGATGTGTTTCAAAGCACAGTCTTACATCAGGTTGTGACTGAACAAAGTTCTAACATTGCTTCATTAGACAAGTGGAAGAGTAAAATCCTGTTGTTAGAAGGGGATACAGGAGCCACTCTCAAACCTGAATCCACTCCTAATATGGGACTCTGTGCTTCTGAGTGAAGCACACAAAGATTAATAAGGCATTATAAAGTCTATTTTTTATTCTCAGTCATTACTTCAGTGTAAACAGATTGCAGTGCTTTGCATGGGGAGGAGCATGAGCTTCAAGAGTTGGTGAACCATCAGAGATAATAACTGGAGTTTCTGGCTGAGGATGGAAACACACACACAAATCCCCACAGCAAACAGAGTACAGGCTGAGCTGCAAATATGAATGTCGTTGCTCCGTGCCCGTTTTTATTTCCACTCAGTAAAACAATTCACTATGTCAATAGTACACGGGAGGCCTGGATGCTAATTTGCATCCCTTTGTAAAGGGTTTCAGATGATTATACTTCCCTCACAGCCAATCCTATGCTAATGAGAACTCCCTGATTCCAAGACACTGCCTGGATTAGTGTTCGTGGACTCTGCAGCAGGGTAAATGACCTGTGGCATAGCTTTAATTAAGGAAGACGGCCACATAATTAGAATAACAACGGCTTACTATCAATTTCTGCAGCAAGTCTCAGCCTCCGGGTGATACGTCATTTGCGTGCACCGCCTGCATGTGGGTGGACTACTACATGAAAGGCCCAGAAAGGAAAGCTTTGTCATTTTTAAATGGTATTACATAAACTGCACCCTTTGTAGAATCCCTCAAGCAGCAGTTGCAGCTTATTATTGCAAGAAGAGAAACAGAAACCAGCATTGCACAACACAGACCCAAGGAGAGATTTGTATGAACTGGTCCCTGCTTTTTTGGCCTGACTTTTTGAGCAGATGTAGTAAAAGATTGGGCAATGTTTCAGATGGGGAGCTGGCAGCTCTGTGGAGAGCGGAGCACAGGTCAAAATATCTGGGTGCCTGGTTCTACTCTCCTTCTGTGTACTTCATATTGTATATTTTGCAGTGACAAAGCCTAGCCGTGGTATTTTAGGTGGAGATTTTACCTGCCAACTATAAAAATTCCTGTGTGAGCAAATAGATGGTTGGAAAAATAAGTCACTATTATCCATTAACCATTGTGCTTTCCAAATAAAGATTTGCATGAGAGCGATTAGCTCTGAACAGCCTGGTACTGAAATTTGGAGGTGAACCCACCTCTGGTACTGACTAGATTTCTTTTGAGTGTTTGCATGGCCCCCTAGTCAGATAAAGACCTGTTTCTCAAACATAGCCTGTGGACTCAAATTCTTTTACAACATAGATTCTTTAAAACTGCATTTTAGAACACCCTTGCCACAAATCCCAAATCTGGTCCTGTAGTAACTCCTTGAGTATTAGCCATCACCTAAGCTCTCCTGATATGTCATGGCTAGACCCTCCCACTGGCTCCTGTCCCACTGACCCTTGACCATTCTAATGTTTTTCTCACCCTCACCCATCATCTCTAAATCTTCATACATAGACCAAGTCACAGATTTTTTCTGCATAGCTTTTCTAAAATATGGTCCTGTCTGTTTATCTGTATAACAGTTCTGGCTCTCAGGTTTGTCTCATTATTTCACTGCCTTGACAGCCTGCCTGGCTATCCCATACAATCCCAAAGCAGAAGGAACCTTCAGGGGCCATGTAATCTTATCCCACGGCAGCATCCACAGTGACGGCAGATGTCTAACTTGCTCTGAGAAAACAAATCTGCAGTCTGCCCATAAAGTCTAGTCTAGTGCTTCACTGTCCTTGCAATTAGAAAGTTTTTTTCCTCATGTTTCAGTGAAATCTCCATTGCTGCCAGTTAAGTCTGGTCCTGTCTGACACAAATATTGGAAGGAAGATTTATTCCTTTCTATTTTAAGCAATCTTCTATGTGCTTTAAAACTGTTAGCATGTACCTTCTCAGATGTCTGGTCATTCTTGTTCTCCTTGTTGTCTCTACGATTGATTTCTCCTACCTTTTCTAACGTGGACTCTATCTACTTGTTGCTTTACAGCTCAGGTGACAGAGCACTGGAACAGGTTGCCCAGAGAGGTTGTGGAATCTTCTTCTTTGGAGATATTCAAAATCCGCCTGGATGCAATCCTGTGCAACGTGCTCTAGGTGACCCTGCTTGGCCGGGGGGGTGGACTAGATGATCTTCAGAGGTCCCTTCCAACCTCAACCATTCTGTGATTCTGTGACTTCAGCTGCAAGTTTCCCTCAATTTAAGAATATCCTTTTTTTTTTTTTNNGGGGGGGGGGGTCTGTCTATGTGCACAGGAGCTTGTAGATCTTACAGAAATAAAATATTACTATAATCATAACACATGACAGCAACAAGAATAAAAATAATTATAGTAGCATCTTATCTGTATAATGGCACTTCAGTGAATAAGGTGGTACAGAGATAAATGAAAGCAAAGTCAGGCTTTTTGTATGATATCCAGATGAGTTGCCTCATTGTCAGGCCTTCGAACCTTAAAAAATAACATTTCAGAGATCTGGTTACAACATGACACAAGACTGACTGATCTTCTAATTAGTCCAGTGGACAACAGACTTGTTCCTACAGAACAGGAAGCTAATTATTTTTGTGTATAATAAACTCTTCAGATTTCACTATTAACATCTGCTCTTTAGCATTGGCACAAGCACAACACACAGACAATGAATAATTATGTTAACACCCAAATGTTACCAGAAGCAGGGTTTTATTCTAAAGTAAGGCTTCATTAGTCAACGCGGTAATAAAGAACAGAGAGTTAAATGCAGTAAACTCCATTATGTGTTGTGTAACTGTGATTGCTTCATACAGAAATTCAGAGAGCCTGTACCTGGTTTTCCTGATCCTCTGTGACTGGAGTAATGTTTCTGCATGAGCAGGACAGGTCTTCACTACAGGACCAGCCCAGACTTCCAGTGTCTTCTAAGCTCGTCTGTCTGCCTAGCATGTAGAAAACAAAACTTCGCTACGAGCATGGAGATCCTGCAGTGATATAGTCTGACAAATAAGCTTTTCCTAAATGATGCATTATTGCTTATGAGCTGGTTAATAGTTGCTACCCTGTGCCAGACTCTTACTCCAAGGCAGATTCAGCAGTTTCGCAATCTCAGATAGTCTTAGTGCGGGGTAAGAGAAAAGATCCAGACAAGTACCACAAAGCAGCTGGCAGTGCCCATCCCCTTGCTTGTATGTCCATAATGGAAGCCAAGAGTAACTTATGTGACTAGGCATGGGTTTGAACCAGAGCTCTGCTCTGACTTAGTTGAAGTCACCTCCTTTTCAGGTTACTCAGCTGATGGTAGCCCTCCTTGCTCTCTCCCACAAAGGACAATCAACTTCTCCCAAAACTGCCTGGAGAGGACTCCTGGAGGAGTGGTTTCCAGATGTTTGGACCAGTAGATCACCAGTAGCCCCTACGCTTTCCATGAGCCTGTGGTCCATCCAGTAGGAAAATTAATAATACTTACTGTTCAATAATACTAATTCAATAATACTGCTGAACACCATTCAGCAGATCATTTACATGCCTTATGGGCAATGAACCACCTGCTCAGTTTGAGAGCCAGTATCCCTAACCTCTCGGGACAAAAATGTGGGGGATGTGCCTTGAACACACGTGCAGGTGCAAAAGCAGTGAGGATAATAGAGGGAAGAAGGCTGTTTGCCACAGCCATGCTTGCACCGGCATTAGACTATAACAGACATGAGCACCCACTCCCCTGGTTAAGTGAGAGATAAAAACATGTGTGCACTGTTGATATGCAGCCAGAAAAGGTGAATATGGCATTCCTTGGACATTCGGTTGTTTGTGTACTTCTCCTTATGCCAGATCAATCTGCGCTTCCCAAAGTGAAGTTTGGGGTTTTCTTTATTGGGGTGTGTGTATGTCTGTGTCTCTTTTCTCTTTGGGATTCCCCATCTTTCATCTATGCTTCTTCCTTGCTTTAGGCCATATGCATGACTAACCTGTCCTTCCAGCTCAGATACGTTAAACACGACTCCTCCCTGAAACCATCAGCTGCAGTCCTCAGACCTGCCAGGTCCTGTGTGTTTGAGCATGAGGATCCCACCTGGCTCCCTCCCTATCCACGTTTGTTTAATACATTTACAATGCAGAGCTGTGGTGCCTTTCCCACCCTGTGATGTGCCACGCAGGTATAGCTGGTTGAGGGATCATCTGATCTGCTGACAGCTGGGGTGGGTAAGTCAGGTCACGCGGGTACTTCTCTATTGTTCTGATTGCGCCCTCTCCAATGGAGCCCTCTCAGGGTGGACATGATCCACCAGCAGCATCAGGAGGTCCTCACTACCCTGTGACCCCGTGTGCCAGCAGTGCTGCAGATGAGACAGGCTACAAAGCCATCTCAGCTTTCTGAAATTTGGATATGTGACAAGCTGGACTTTGGAGTGGGAGGGGGTGGTGGGCCGGCAGGCAAGAAGAGTCAGCTACTTTGGCAGGCGCAGTTCATTGCCCCTGCAGTGCTTCTGGCCACTGATAGCAATGTGGATGGAGATTTGCGCAGGACTTCCAAGCATAGATCTCATTTACAGAAACACGACCCTGACAGCAGGCTCCTCTAGTGCTAATTCATGGTGCAGGGTAGGTAATGTTCAAGAGATTATCTAAAATGTGTTGCTTAGTGAAAGAAGCTAATAAAGTAAAAACCTCTTTATCTTCACTGGGATATTTCATAAGAGATTATGTTTATTGGAGATTCACTGTAGGTCTACCAAATGTTCTACCATATGAGGGTTAAAGAACAATCACCACAGGTGAAAGACACTAACAGTTCCATTTGTCTCAGCCTGCAGAAATCTTTTACAATAAATCAGGTGATCAATGGCTTGGAAGTGCCCATTTCTTTCCATTGGCTTAAAGAGAGCTTAATCTGACTAGCTCACATGGGTATGTCAGAAGTTAAATGGGATGAATCCCACATTGAAAGTACAATAACCAACTCTAAATCTAGGATATATATGTTCGTCTGTCTCCCACTGCTGAATGGAATGATATGATCCTTGTGTTGTGGGGGTATCTCTACAAATATAGATTCATTTTCCAGTACTGGATTTTTAATCTGCTCTGAATTAGAGATCCAAATCCCTTTATTCCTCCATTTTGAGATTCCCCAGCTTATCATGGAGCACTGCACCAGTGACCTGATCTGACCTCATGTGAAAGCAGAAGGTCCTGTATGCAACAGACACATTTCGCAAGCACATGACTTGCTCAGACCCAAGCCAACAAGCTGAAGGACCTTTGTTTTGCTCTGTTCCTCGGGAACTTGCTCTTGCTGACACACAAAAGCAAAGGAAAATGCCATTGGGCTACTCCTCCCTCACCATGGCAGGAAAGGCATCAAGGAAAACGAGCTCATGGCACCCATTTCTGAGATACCCAAACTAAACAAAAAAGCCCAGATATCTGAATCGTCTCACTCTTTGTACATTTGAGAGCCAGGACACTGTCTGTTTAACCACATTTGCAGTGTATTTGTTGTTGTTTCTGTTCTGGGGCCCCCAAGGAGTCAGCCCATTCACACCAGGGCGGACTGGGGCTCCATGGGAGAGCATTTCACCCCTACTTTGCATGGGGGTGAGCGGCTGCCACCGGGGTGGGGATGGGAGGAATGACCCCCCCTCCCTGGGCTTCTGCACTGCTCTGGAGGCTGGGTCTGTGCTCTGCCGGAAGAAGAAAACACTAGGCTGTGTTCGTATTGACAAAACGAACCGACTGACCCCCACCATGATGAGACATCTCTGTGTTTCCCAGAGCCTGGCAGGAGACTGTTTACTCTGAATCAGGGAAGATTTTGGTGTAATGCCATCGCTTCACAGGAAGTGGCAAAAGCAGTCAAGGAATACATGTTACCAAAAGAGGGGGATAACCAATGCTTGTACAGATTGTCTTTGCCCTGATTTAACTGATTCACAGCAAGATGAGTTACCGACCACATCAGCAGGAAAATCACTCTCCCTTACCCTGAGAAAGTTAAACTGATACTATGCCATGTGTGTATCAGGGTCTGTGTCAAGATAGCATGGAGAGGAATGGTGGACTTTGTGATCTGCGTAAATACACTTAGGAGGGGAATCAGCATTTTGTACCTGGTGCTTTGTTTGAAACAGGCACTTTTTAAGAAACATATCGAGGTCTATATTTTCTTTTCTCCTATCAATGACTAAAAAAGAATGAAAAAAAATAAATAAATAAGGATTCGACAATGTCTGTCCTTAGGAACAGCAACAGCTGGATTTGGTCCTTGTTCCTATTCCCTCACTGTGACTATTCAGCCACTGCCCAAACCATCCAGTCCAGAGAAATGTGGAGGGAATAGTTTCAGGCTTTTTCTCCACAATGTAGTTGAAGTGGCCTCACATGTGCGGGTGGTTTTTGGGAAAAAAAGTCCCTGGGAAATGGCAACCCATGTAGGCTAGAATGAGGATGTGTGCTTTTACCCTGAGAAGGAGTCAGGCAAAACCCTTTCATTCTCAGTGGCCCCTTTTCTCTCAGCTGGACTGGCAGTGATATGGATGATAAGGCTGGACCAAACTGGAGATAAAGTACAAGGAGTTTGATTTCAGTTTCTGTCACTACCAAGAGGTTTGAACATCTTTTGTCTTGTACTTTGCTGTGCAGAACAGTGCAGAGGACTCTGAAAATGGGTAGAAACTCTGTCACGCCAGAATGATTTTTTTTTTACCTCTCTTTTACTGAAATAAATAAGTCCACACAGAGACAGGGCAACAAAACAGTCCCACTTTCCAAAAATACTATTTTATCTCCTTTATCTTGCATTACAGCATTGAATATGAAAGTATTGTGCTGCCTTTTGGGCTGGTAAGAGTGCTGGTGGGATTAGCGTTCAGTTCAGCACCCTCCTGATTTTCCTCTTTCCTTGGAACAGGATACAGTGCCAAAGTCATCTCTGTTTGAAGAACAAAGGACAGGATGATAAGCAATTTATGTTATGAGTACTTTTGTAATGCTTTCTCATCCCAATTCCCGACATCCCCACATGAGTCATTCTACCTTCCTGCTGTGAGTGCTACTGGTCCTACATGTGAAATTAAACTCTGGAAAGCATTTCACAGCAAGAGGGGTTTGCTCTTTGGCTTCAAGCTCTTCCTTTTGTTAGGAAGCATGCGTTTAGTTTGTGTTTAAAGGCTAACTGGTTTCACTTGCTAAACCTGCTCTTATTTATAAGCAAATCTGCTCTTGCAAAATGTGAATCATCAAAGCTCAGAGACTGAAAGGGTAGATGAGGTTACCCACTCTGCTCCTGTGCCACGGCAAGCTTGTACGCAGCTGTCTGTGTTGTGTCCGGTGTAGTAAACATTTGAAACAATAGAATATCCAGCACTTCTTTGGGAGACTTTTGGCTGAAGAAGCAAATGATGACTTCTGTCACATTTCTCCCAGTTTTATCTTTTCAGATCCTGTGGCATCTAAGTACACAAAACTTAACATTGAACTAGTGTAAGCATGAAGCTCCCAAAGAGGAGAGCATAAATGGCTCAACAAGCCATGTGTACTGTGGTAGGTGTCATGAAAAGCCTTTTCAGGCTGTTTTTTTTTTTTTCTGGAGTCTACTCTTACTTATCAACTCAGACCTTTCTGTCATTCCTCCACCTGCAACATTTACTGCAGTTTGTTAAGTAGTTAACAAACTGTACTTAGTTAAAATTAAATAAGGCTTTTTGTTCCCGTGGTATATCCATGACTTTTTTTCCTTCTCTTAAACCAAATGTATCAGAGAACTTAAGCTGCTTGTACTCAGATCCTCTTTAGAAAGCACTGCCCATTTTTCAGTAGCACTGATGTGGGCTTGGTTTTATTTTTGTCCTGCCCCACTTTGGATGAATTGTATTCCCTCTCTTTCAATGCAGCTGATTTTATCTCCTTTTCACTACATGACGCATCTGCAAGCAATTGGAATGAATTTATCCTCCTCTTTGGTTTCACACTTTTGCCTCATTTTCTGGTGTTAGCTAGCTGGACAGCAAGTTTTGTATTTTCTTTTCTAGAGCTCTTAGGAGGGCGACAGCATCAATTTTTGTATGCATGTTGTTGGTGTGATTTAGGAGTTTTGCATTTCTCCTCTCTGAGCTGTCAGTCTCCATCTTTCCCCCATGCCAGAAATGTTCCCTTCCTCCTATAACATTAGCTGTAATATATGGCAAAGTATGCATATTGTTTAGAACCATTATGGCTTCATTTTGACTTGCTATGAAAACCCAGTTATCTCATATTGTTTTATGACTCCATTCAGCCAAGCTCTTATGTGCAGATATAGATTTAAATACATGGCTAAATTGGGATAAAACAAATGGCCTTAAATGTACATTTAAAATGAAATATACAGGTAAAGAAGCTTTGCAGAATTGAGACTATATGCTGTAGTGACAATAAATGGTTTAAAACACAGAAATATTAGCCTCATTTCTATTTTTGCTCATCCCCAGGCCCTTTCACAAAACCGGGTCACCACAAATTAGAATTTGCAATCCCTCATTTTAGTTTGAGATTAATCAAAAGACTCCGAACAATAAAATCAACCTCAGACACCCTGTGCACTAGGGATGTGCAAAGCGGCATTGGTGAAGCAACATGAGGTGGAGTTTATTAAACTGTGACTTTTTATTGAGCTCCAGAGCAATTAGGTGCTCTCAGCAGAGTGGCAGGGCTGGAGGGTTTTTTAGCTGATTTTTTCCTGTGCTGTTTATTAAATCATAAATCTACTGACTGGGTTCATAGATAAGCTTATGGCTTTCACCACACTCATTGCATCTTGGTTTGCACAGGAAGGCCACCAATGGCTCTTACACAGAGTTGCGTTGTACAAGAATATGTGTTATTAAATGTAGTATTAGTGCATTTTAAAGCAATCTGCATTAAGAAAAAATATGGCTACAGTAACTAAAGATATACATATATGCAGAAAATATATGGAAGCATATATGCAAGTCTCATAACGCCTTGAGACAACCACAGTCTGTATCCTTCTGTTCTGTTGATGCATGAGAAATGTAACTCATATCTAAAAAAGGCTGACTTGTCCATTTTTGGCCATGCTGGATTCCATAGCATCCTGCAGACATAGATGGATTAGTGTTTGATCTCACTCTGTTTTCTAGGTGGCACCAGCAATCTGTGCTATAAATTTGTATGGTACCTGGAGGGTCTCTTTCATTTTATTCATCTGAGTTTCCCACTAGCGGTTCTGGTTCAAGCTACAAACCTGCAAAGCAAACCGATTTGTAACCTAGACAAATTGCGGAACTGACATCCCACAACAGGAGCCGAGGAGGTGGTGAGCATATTCTGAAGCTCTGAAATTAAAAGAAAAGCAAAGAAGGAAAACAGGCTTAAAAAAATAAAAAAGTAAAAATGTTGAATTTCTTTTAGTACTCTCCTAAAATGGAGCCACCCCACAGTTAAAACAGAACAATTTAGAAATAATTAGTTCCACAACAGGATGTACCATCTATCCGCAACTCTTTAAGGTTAGAAACACTGCTTCTGTCTGCTTTGTAACAGATCTGGAGAGAACCATGAAATTCACTGGGAGATGGTCTATATGCATGTATATAAGTACGTACATACATGTTTACACACATAGACGTATGGATGTGTTTGAGTGAGAAAGGATGTGTGTATATGTATGAGTTTTTAAGTGTAAATGATTCAGGTATGTCCTGACATGAATGTTTATATATCTAAATCAAGTAAAATAAATTTGTGTGCACATGCTTGTAGATGAAATCCAAATATATAATTGCGTAGCTTCTCTTATTCTCCATGTGGGCATTTGTATGCTTATTTTCCAGGACACTATGTCAGCTAAAATGATAACGGTTGGATTCTCCGCTGTTGGAAGTAGGAGCAATGCCCTGGTGCTGGCTCTGTTACCCTATGACAAATGTGGTAGTGTATCTACAGAAGCAGCACTCCAAATGTTGACGTATGCAGTAAAAAATGAGCAAAGGTACCACCATTCTTAGTCATGCACTAACACGCTTAAACCGTGTCCACTTTTGTAAAACAAAAAATGTGGCAAAGTACCATCCAATCAATCCGTCCAATGTACCACCAATTGGAGGCAACTCAGAACAGACATAGTGTTTTGTCTGTCCTCCACCTTGCCTGCACAGCTGGGAGAGGCAAGCAAAAGCCACATAACAGAAATGCTGCTCTCTTCAAAATGCCACCATAGGTAGTTGACCAGACCATCTCAGTCCTGCCTGGGGGACTTCCCTCCCTTCTAAAGACTCAAATGCCTCTCAAAATCACATCACTGTCCTCCCTTTTCTGGGATGAGGAAGTCCAGAAAGATCAGAAGATGGGGCTACAAGTACAGCCCCATCTTCACACTCATTAGTCAAGATGTGTTTTCCAGGCTTACTCAATTGTACAGGACAGTGTTGGGTCACAAGGTAATAGAAAAATTACCAATGAGTTTCAGAACATGTATTCAAGCAAAGGTTTGCACCTGAGTGTGCAGGATTTCAGGAACTGGGGGAGTTGTTCTCTATAACACCAACTAGGTTTTTGTCACTACACTTAACTGGATATACAGCAACAGCATATATGCAACCAGGAGCTATCAAAGGATTAGCCCTAGCTTACAAACAGCCTCAAACTCCCTGTGCAAGTACAGGAGATAACAATAGCAATATTTTTCATTTTAAAGTGGTCCTGCAGGAGTGACAGAAATTTTTACTGATAGATACTGATGGTGTGTGGTGTACTTTCTGCCATTACTAGTGGGAACAGGATGGGCAAAAGGGCCACACATTTTGAAGAATGGCCATTAATCTCCCAACTGTAAGCATCTATTTAATGTTTAATCTCTCAGCTGGAGTTGCCCTGTAAGGCCGAACTCACTTTTGGAATTGTTCAGCTTGGCTCAGATCCATTCATATTCTGCACTAGCATTGGCATATTGGAAGGAGTGTATGGTTGATATAATAATTCAACAAAAGATGATTTTCTCCCATGACAAACTAGGTTGCAGGATAAGCTAAACAGGGTGTTTAAAAAACTAGAGCCAGAGGAAAAAATGCCAGCCAGCAAAAGTCTCAAACTCTTGAACGTAAATCAAAGGAAGTCTCAGAAGGTGAGAAGAAATACTGACAGAGCTGGAATCTCTGACGGATGGTCATCGTGGTAATTGTGCGGATAGGAGATGGATAGCTGCATTGTGGAATGATCTCCTTCTGCTCAGTACCCTTTCTTAACACTGGGACAAAGTCCATCAACCTCAGTAGAAAGCTTCCTATTGACACAATGAGCCTCAGAACAGGCTTGTCATTGCTATCTGTGGACAAGAATTAAACTTCAAGCGTGCGCTAATAGTAGAGAGATAGTACAGTCATCTACACTGATGTAAATAGGTATGTGTAATCAGATACCTTAAGAATTAATTCTCACAAAAAAGTGTGAATTCTTTGCAGTGGATCTGTCTCCCATTTAAAGTGAGTTTCATTTCATCAAATGTCCTTTGGAGAGAGAATCCCAGTGGTGTATGTAGTCATGTAGTCATCGGGGCCCCACAGATCCATGGGCCCTGATGGGATGCACCCACGAGTGCTGAAGGAGCTGGTGGATATTATTGCTAGGCCACTCTCCATCATGTTTGAAAAGTCACGGAGAACAGGAGAGGTGCCTGAGCACTGGAAGAAAGCCCATGTCACTCCAGTCTTCAAAAAGGGCAAGAAGGAGGACCCAGGCAACTGCAGGCCAGTCAGCCTCACCTCCATCCCCAGAAAGGTGATGGAGCAGCTCATCCTGGAGGTCATCTCCAAGTGTGAGGAGGATAAGAAGGCGATCAGGAGTAGTCAGCATGGATTCACCCAGGGGAAATCATGCTTAACCAATCAGATAGCCTTCCATGATGGGATGACTGGCTGGGTAGATGAGGGGAGAGAAGTCGATGTTGTCTTCCCTGACTTCAGCAAGGCTTTTGACACTGTCTCCCATAACATCCTCAAAGGCAAGCTCAGGAAGTGTGGGATGGATGAGTGGGCAGTGAGGTGGATTGAGAACTGTCTGGGTGGCAGAGCTCAGAGGGTTGTAATCTGCAGCGCTGAGTCTGGTTGGAGGCCTGTAGCTATCAGTGTCCCCCAGGGGTCCGTACTGGGTCCAGTCCTGTTCAACTGATTCATCAGTGACCTGGATGCTGGAACAGAGTGCACCCTCAGCAAGTTTGCTGATGACACAAAACTGGGAGGAGTGGCTGATACACCAGAGTGCTGTGGTGCCATTCAGAGAGACCTGGACAGGCTGGAGAGTTGGGCGGTGAGGAACCTCATGAAGTTCAACAAAGGCAGGTGCAGGGTCCTNTCAGCCCTGGTGAGGCCACACCTGGAGCATTGTGTCCAGTTCTCAGCTCCCCAGCACAAGAGGGACATGGAGCTCCTCGAATGGGTCCAGCGGAGGGCTATGAAGATGATTAGGGGACTGGAGCATCTCTCCTATGAGGAGAGGCTGAGAGAGCTGGGTCTGTTTAGCTTGGAGAAGAGAAAACTGAGAGGGCATCTTATCAATGTGTACAAATATCTGAAAGGAGGCTGTCAAGAGGATGGGGCCGGACTCTTTTCAGTGATGCCCAGAGACAAGACAAGAGGCAACGGGCACAAACTGAAGCACAGGAAGTTCTGGCTGAATATGAGAAAACACTTCTTTACTGTGAGGGTGACAGAGCACTGGAACAGGTTGCCCAGAGAGGCTGTGGAGTCTCCTTCTCTGGAGATATTCAAAACCCACCTGGATGTGATCCTGTGCAACGTGCTCTAGGTGACCCTGCTTGGCAGGGAGGTTGGACTAGATGATCTCCAGAGGTCCCTTCCAACCTCAACCCTTCTGTGATTCTGTGATTCTGTGATTCTATGTCTCATGAGTTTTCAAGGAAGATGGCACTACATGGAAGACAGAATAGTCTTACAGCTGCTTTTTAACACATAACCCAGGTGGTCAGCTGTGCGAATGCTAGGGCTCAGTACAGCTCCATTCTGGGTTTTGGGGCTGTGCAGCAAACTGCTCCATTACCATGGGACTGAGGATGGGCAGAAGTGAGAAGAAGCAGTCACAGTTCCTTCACAGTAAAAGCTCAGCCCTCTGGTTAACATCTTCATTTTGAATTATCCCATCAACCTTCATTGCCCTTTTGACGGCCCTGCTTTTTGGAAACAAAACCAGAAGCTACTGTCTCTTGAGCCAGCCAATTGGTGGCTTTCAATAAATAGTTCTTTTTCCCAGTGCCAAATATCGTAAGAAAGGGCTATTGTGAAAGAATAAGTCAAGGTGAGATCACGCTCTGTGGCTTAATTGCTGCTCCAGCTTTGCAAAGACTCTCCTTACAATTGCAAGATTTGTTTTTAAAGCAGGACAGTAGCAGAGAGGAAGAACTCTCCAGCCAATTTTCAGGAAACAGATGGAGGACTGGACTCATAATGTAGTCCTTGATAAATTGTACAGGATACTGCTTAACACCAGGTTCATGGACTGCATTAGCCTTGACGGATCGTTCTTTCCAACAGATAATAATACAGTACTTAGCATCCCTGCTCTGTTTTGCTAGATCACTTCCTCAGGAGGGGGAAAAAACAGGAGAGCTGGCAGTAAGATCCTGACCATCAGGAAGGTCCCGTTGTTGCAGTGCACACCACTGCTCAGGCCTCCAAGGTTGCACAGCCTCCCCACACTGAAGCAAGCCAGAGGGCAGGCATTTTGTTTCATCCATGCAGCAAGGGCCAGAGCTGGTCTGTAGCACACATTGCACCCCCATCCTAAGCCAGATGGTTTCTTCTTGTGGTTATGGAGGACGATAATATCTCTTATCATAATAGAGGGTGGAGACACTTTTGATATAGACAGGAGCTTATTGTTCTTTAGGTTGGATAAGACGCCCAAATTACATCTGGGCCTCTGCAGGTTAAGCGGTATCAGAGCAGAGGGACAAGACAGTACCTGCCCTGAAGAGTTTATAGTATTTGTGATGGTTAGAGGCTGGGTGGAGGAAAGGCTGTTCTCCTGCTCCTGGAGAATGGAGGCACAAAGATCTGCTGGGACACTCATGCTTAAGTTTCCTTTCATTGGAGACCTGCATGGGGGAGTGGAAAGAGGGAGAAGGAGACCTGTGCCTCGTCTGGAAGCAGTGTGTGGCTAGGGGCACCACAAGTGCTCCTAGGTCCTCCTTCTTCTACAGAAATAACCAGAGGCTGAGGGAGCTGCCTCACAGGAAGCCCTTGGAGTCTGGGACCTGACCCAGCTGGCTATGGATGCTTGTTGGTACCCAGACCTTGTACTGATGTTTCCAGGGCTTTCCCATACCTGTTACAGGGATGTGCCCTTTACAGCTCTTCTGACCCCTCCTGCCAGGTACTTAAAAATACTCACATCCAGAGTCACAGTAATGTAGTATATCCTCATCCCACCACCAGGATATCTGAGAGTTTCTGCCCCCCATTTAGCACTACTTGTTGTGACAATTTAATAGAATACTACACGAGAATTCTTTTCTGTTTGTCTTACTGTGATGTGAAGCACAACTGAGAGAACCAAGACATGAACTCAAAGGAAAAGTTCAGAGGCTAAGAGCAGCTTTTAAGCCATAGGAAATGCTGAAATGGAAACAAAGCAGGAATTGTCAAACATGTAGGAAAATATTTCTGCTTCAAATTCATTGAAGACATTGGAATCGTTCCAAGGAGGAGCCAGTCTATTAAGTCACATGAGAGTGGCTACACTGAGACAAATCAAAAGCCCATCAAGATAGTATCCTGTCTTTGACAGTTATCGGTAGCAGCTGCTGAAAAAAAAAAAAAAGAATAAAAGAAAAAGGACAAGGAGAGGGGACCTACCTAATCTCTAATAAAATCTGTACTTCAGGGATTTGTGGAGCTGGTCATTGTGCCCAGACTATCCTCCAAGGTGAGTCCACTTGTCCTTTCAGGACCAATGTTCATAGCCTATTTTGTCGGCCTGTTTGTACCTTTGGCATTCCAAAAGTTTATGGCAGTGAATTTACAACAGTGAAAAAATTATGGTACTTACTCTCCTCACTGAATTATGGGCTGTGTGAGTGTTCCCTTTAGTTTGCTTGAAATGTTCTGCCTGATCATTTAATTTTGTGTTCCCTGCTCCTCCTCTGCAGTGGGCAATTGAACACTTTTTGACCTATCTAGAAAGTTGCATAATTTTAGATTTCACCTCATTTGCTTTCCCAGACTGAAGAATCCCAGCCCATTTGGTCTCTCCATAAATGGAAGATGATCACCTTTCTTATATTCATCTACACCTTCTCTGTGGCTTGACTGTAAGGTCCTCAAGAATAAAACGAAGTCCTGCCTCATCCATATAAAACACCTTGCACGAGTGTTGCCTTCTTTTGACCCAGCTGACATTGGGCAGGCAGTGTGACTACAGGCAGTCAGAAGAAAAGCGCAAGATGCAGAATTTCTGTAGGTACAATTTATGCAAATAGATACAGATTCTGCATTGCAGACTGGGAAAAAAAAAAAAAAAAAAAAAAGGATAATTTTGCCATCTCTGCCACTTCACCAGTGATATCAGCTATTTCTGGTCACCATAGGCAATGCAGCAGCCCAGTGACGTTACATTGTTCAAGGTTGGGCAGGACAGAATTAATAGCAGCAGATATTTTAATGAAAACTGAGCACCAGGAAAGTAGCGATGTGTTTGGATTTGCTTTATAGCCTGAGATGCAAAGCAGGTAGGAATATCCTGGACCAATTCCAGCCATATTGCACAGCAACATCCAAAGATATCAGCAGTAAAGAGCCCTTTTATTTTTCTAGCCATGCCTCAGTAGTCAGGAGAACTTGTTCGGTGGGCCTGGAGCCAAAAGGCCCAACCGCCTGACTTTCCGAAGCCGATGTTTACTGTCCCTTGTATCACAAAGCTGCTGCCTGGAGAGCAGCTGGCCTGAGGTGTCTGGAACAATCCCAGCCACAGTTTCATAAGAAACTCTTTCTACGTCTCTGCTTTCCCACAAAGGCTCATATTTTATGATTGCTGGTGGGCAGGAGGCTAATGAAATGTGTAGCTGATCTGAAAACATAAAGGCAAGAGGCAGATTTAAAAATTCTACCAGTCATGGTTAGGCCTGTGAAATAAATAACACACATAGTCATTGTGCAAGGAGGAACAACAAACTCACTGCCCCCTCAACCAGCTGGTTTCCTGTCTGTGGTGTAGTGGGTGGGAGTCTGGGTGGTAAATTTACACCTCACTAAAAGCTAGATTATAAATTCATTGTCCTCTCCCTCCCTCCCCCTCTTCCATGTCCTCTCCAGAGTTAAGAGTCGGATAGTACCAGCATCATTTTCACTACGTATTTATTTTTAAAAAGTCCCAAATGTTACTTTCTTTTGCCTAAGTACTAAGGTTTTTGAAACAGAATCCCCCTTCAAATCAGAAGTTGGGTGAAATGCAGTAGTTTTGGCTTTGACACCATGGAAACTGTGAACTCTACCCCTCACTTGGTGGTCCCTTTCAGTTTGGGTGGAGGAGCTCAGGAGTGAAACCAAATGAGGCAACACCTTGCTGGCTTCCAGTCCTTCTGGAGAAAGTCAGGGTTTGGATCTGCCGGGCTCTAAGACTGGCAGAAAAACTCCTTCCCTGAAACAAGCTGAAATGAAACGATGGCAATGAATTTACATGGGCAGATAACGATAGGACAAGGGGGAATGGTTTTAAACTAAAAGAGAGGAGATTAAGATTAGATGTTAGGAGGAAATTCTTCACTCAGAGGGTGGTGAGGCACTGGAACAGGTTGCCCAGAGAAGCTGTGGATGCCCCATCCCCGGAGGTGCTCAAGCTCAGGTTGGATGGGGCTTTGGCCAACATGATCTGGTGGGAGGTGTCCCTGCCCAAGCCAGGGGGGTTGGGACTAGATGATCTTTAAGGTCCCTTCCAACCCAAGCCTTCTATGATTCCATTAAAAAAAAAAAAAAAAAAAAAAAAAAAAAGTTGGGGAACAAGTAATTACTCATCCCAATCAACATTAGCCATATGCATGGTGCAGCCTCTGTGCCACCTCCTTTGACCCTAGGTCAAAGGTTGGGGAACCTCCTGGAGGGCTACAGACCTGTTGTGCTACCATCATGCCTGCTCTATAGTCCACCTGAATGGATTTGTATGGGGATGAATGCCATGGCTGTCCCTTTTGTCCACCACATTTTTGTAATGTTGCTCGAGGGTCACTAGGGGGGCATATCTTGATGCAGACCTGATGGAAAGCAGATTACCAAGGTCATTTCAAAAGGTGTGTTGTGAGTGAAGGCCAGCCCCTTACCCTCTGATTCTCTTCTGATGCTCACAGTCCATGCCAGCAAAAAGAAAAGTACTGCTTAGGGTATGAGTCGCAGATGTACAAAGGCCAATTTATCCCAATCTGCTTGTTGAAGATGCCTCACCTTGCTGATATGAACATAAATGTAATATCTCCAAATGCTTGACAGCCACAGATCACCTAGTACATTTCTTGGAGAGCCAAGAGGAAAGGAGAGGACTGGTAGAGGTCCCTCTTTTTTTTTTTTTTTTTTTTTGCCATGTTGGGATTGCTGCAGGTAGGACACGGAAATGTTGCATTTTCTGGCTCACATTCTTCACGAAGAGATATGCAGAAAACCCAGCAGCCCCATGCTATCACAGGGTGGAGGTATTTATATGAAGCAGGCTCAGCTTGGGAAGGAGTTCTGAGCTTTCTTGTGAGAGTCACCCTCACCTGCTGGTCATCTTCTAGCAGATGAGAAATGGGCTTTTGCATAAACAAGACCAGAGGCCCATTTTTTTAAGAAGGATTTCCCCCAAACTTCCCAGAACACTCCCCACATATGAGGAAATAGCTCCTATGAGGAAAGGACAACATGCTAGAAGAACTCCAACTGCCTGGGGCTAGCTCAACTACCTGATTATTGCCATGCATTGTAATGGTGAGGCAATTGTCAGGACGGTTGCTCCTCAGAGATAAACTGAGGCAACAGTGTTTATTTGGGTGGTTATGGGGCAGTCTGTGTATACGATTCATGACAGATGTGTTTATCTACTGGGAACTTCAAGTAGCTAAAACATTTGTTCCAGTTGATACGTTCACTGGGGTTGATAAGGGTAAAGGGAAACCAAGTGCAGTATTTTTATTCCTGTCTGAGTATGTCCACATAAAGAGACATGAAGATGCTGTTTTGCAGCCTTCTCTCCTCCCGGGGACAGGATGAGAGTACAATTTCTTTTAATTGAGTAAACCGTTGTCAGCACGCAGCCCAGAAGTCGCCAGCTACCCTGGCAAGCAGCCAGACAAACAAGATTGCTCCGTTTTGAGCTTCAAGTGTCATTGAAGTGTGACATATTAGCAAGAACAGCCTTGGATGGAAAATGTACCTCGAATGGTGACTCAGCAAGCTGGGGAGCAGAAGTGTCTCGCTTTCCCTTGTCATTTTTATAGTCTGGGAGAACCTCTGTTTCTAATAGCATGGACTTCATCTCACCAGTGAAATTGTTCTCTGAGCAACCTTCCTAACTGCATCACATAGGGCCCTCTGCTCCCTTTCACTGATAACCATGCAACCACCTTGTGGCTAACAAGCAAATACAATTTTTGCTTCTGTGGGAAGCACCATTTGAGAATTATTAATGCACTTTGGCTTTCTGTAATATGATGAGGGTTTTTATTTTTCTTTCTATAAGGTTGAGCATGGATGTCTGCTTTTATTTTTTATTTCACTCCAACCCACCCATCTGTTCTCCTCCGAGATGGAAATAAAGGAGGTAGGTTGGCATCTGATTAGCCAGCACTTCACAGACCAGCACTGGCTTAACTCCAGTTTCAGAATGCTTGTTCCTGTACACAGCCTTCAGATCTGTTTGATACTACGCTATGTTATACTATGTTACATTGCTCTATTCTATTCTATTCTATTCTATTCTATTCTATTCTAATTTTCTCACCCTTGCCTGGGTGTCAGGTCAGCTGACACGCACTCCCATTTTGGACACCATAAATCAGATAATCCATAGACTCTTCTTCCCCACCTCCTGACTAAGGGCTCATCTGTGGTGCTCTGTGCCGCCACGGGGATAGAGGCAGAGTCCCTTCCAGCTGGTGTGCTGCTGATTCAATGGCACTTACAGGCGCCACACCACCCATTGCCAATGTTTTTTGGATTAGATACACAGGAATTGCCATGCCAGAACAGGCTACTGGTCCATCTAGTGGCTAATGTAAGTTTTTTTTTTTTTTTAGAGAAATACATAAAAGGCTTATAATGAATCCAATTAGTCAGTATTATACCAATGGGGGATATTTCTCCCTGACCTCAGCTGGTTATCAGATTATGTACCCTGAAGCATGAGGATTGATAGCCCTTGTCATTCCAGTGTATCTGGAGTAGTTGCAGATGCTCTATTTATTCATATTTGTATATAGGAACAAATTCAACTCAGACACAAGAAGGTGCAACTCCTCTAGTTTCAGTGTTGTCAAGCTAGCAGTGAATCAGATAAATATATTGATTAAAGATATGTCTTTGAACATGGAAGAATAACGTCAAACTTTGATTTTTTTTTTTCTCTGCAATATAAAATAGATCTGTTCCTACAGAAGAGGAGCATTGCTTACACTGCAATACTCTTAAGTAGATTATTTCAATATGGGCACATCAATTAAAAAAGAAAAAAACAGCTGGCTTTACTGAGGCAGACTTTACACAGAAGCAAGATCAATCTTAGGAAAGCAAACCTCAAGTGCCTACTATAATATTGATACGTTCTTCAGACTTCAGAGTTTTGTAATATATTTTTAATGAAGAAACACTTTTTAGAAACACAGTGTGGCCCTTCAGAATATTGCCGTGTTATTTTCTGCTGAATTCATCTGACTCTAAAAAGTAACACACCAGCAATGAAAGTAGGTATAAATTGCCCCCCAGTTCCAGTATTTATGAGGAATGTGACTTCCATTTGTGAGAAGGGAGTGTATGGGCGATTGTGTGTATTTGTGCATTTGTGCAACTGGCGTCAACCTGTTCTGCTCTTTGTGATGAGAGGTTGCTGAGAGCTGTACACAGGGACCAATTTCTCTGATGAATTTAACCAGTCGCCTTTGTGTAGTTCAGGGTGACTCACTGGCTGGTGTGTGGGAACACAATTCATCCTGCAGATTTCTCCTACTTTTTGCTGAAATTATTGTGTTGAGTGTTCAGTGATTTACAAATCAGGTCCGGTACTGATCACCTAAATCATGTAGTTTTATTTCTACTCCCTGATGGGGATTCCCCCAAGGCATCTGGGAGCTTTCAGAAGAAGCACACGTACTATTTGTGCTGCTATTTTGGGAGAATATCCATTTGTAAAAGTTTTGCATAGAGTGTTTTTTGCATTACTGACACATTCATTTTTTAAATGGTGGAGAGGCAACAGGAGAGGTGCTGTATGAATCAGAAGATGAAGTGTTTGCTGTAGAAACTACCACTCATGCAATTAATAGTGAAACATTTGTTAATATCTGGTGAACACCTGCATATACTATTCCTAAGAATAACATTTAATTCCAGTTCCTCCAGGAGAAACATTACAGAACCATGGCTCTTTCCTATGATGTGGTACATTTGAAAATAAAACAAGAGCTTGGTGCTTGGAAGAGTTCCTAAAGCTTTCCCAATTCATCATTTGTCCTTCTTTAATGTCTCTGACTTCATTCCCTGATATGTCATGCTGTTGCAATGCTTTTCTGCAGCTGTCACTCCCACCTTCATGCAGGGTTAAAGTAACACATTTGTTAGGATTGTTCTAAGGCCCCTTGCATGGTCTCAGATGGTCACCTACACTTGTGCCAAGGTGCTGCACTGGCTGGGTATTCACAGCACCTGATGATAGCAGGTAGGGGTGTGGTGTCCTCAGAATCCTCTTCCTTGCTGGAAGAGGAGGAGAGGCTTTTCCAGAGAACAGCCCAGAGGCCAGACCAGTCCACGGCTGTGTGGGATGCTCTGTCCTGATTAGATACACACACTGCCTTCACCTGGGGGTCCATTCACAGCACACCGTTGTTACCATCTGGTCGGGGTTGTATTTCTGTGGAAAGCTGGGTGACAGAAAAGCACAGAGTTTGGTAAGCACCTGGACTAGGACATGAATGGAGTGTGCATCCAGATGAAAAACTTGGAAGTGTGCCCAGGTACAGTAATATGGACACAACTGTAGAGCATCTAAGTTAAGCTCCTCTCCTGAACTACCATCTGGAGGAAAGTCTCTCCTCCTTCTGTGCTGCAGATTAAGCCTAAAAACTGGTGATAAACAACAATAACCCTCCATAATCTAGCTATGAAGAGAAGTAGGGCATTTTGACTTGCTGGCGTTTTGGATACGCTTTCCACTGGTGTCATGCTGGGATAATAATCAACGTCTGGGATGCCCTTCCAGCTTATGATTCAGCTGTGCTGAATCCTCCTACTCTGAAAATTGGATGAGCAATCAAAATGTGGACTGAAAATCAAAGATGCAGGATGGCGTCTATCCTTTTCTCACGAGCATTCATCTTCATATGCTTTCTGAATATTTCAAAATTTTTTGGCACATATTATCCTGAAATGTTTGTTTCAGCTCCGGGAGTTAATGAAAACTCATCAAATCCAACATTATGTTGACACTTACATGCATGCTATCTCCATTAGTTGTTCTTCCTTATTCATTTTCATGTATATAAAAGTGGAGGAGCTGAGCCTTGGTTTCTGATTTACTTACTGCCTGTTCCTACTACAAGGATTTCTTTAGAGGACAAACTGCAGCAAATGAATGCTGAGCAAAATTCCAGTGAAGCTACTGGAGTGACCCCAGACATTAATTTGTCCCCCTCTATCTACTTTGACTTTTTGCCTATATACAAAATATTTGGCTGAAGAAGCCCTTGCCTTGAGTATGTCTAAAGTTCAGTTTATTTTTACTTACTTGGGTCCTGCAATACTCCTAAGGATTGCAGGCACCAGACAGCTGTGTTTAGCCTTGTCTGTTACAGTAACGTCAAGGAAACCTATCATAACTGGCAGGCCTTCTAAAAACATGAGTGCTTATGGATTACAAAAGGAGAAAACATTCAGATTAAAATAAACTGTTACCAGACAAAAAAGACACCCACCCTTTTCCCCTATTAGTTCTTTAAAAACGGGGAATTTGCTTTGATCAGGCTTTAAGGTGAAAGCAGATCTCCTGGAAGTTATCTTCAAGCTAACAAAATAGTGATAAGCAAGGGAGGAAGTGGAGCCAAGATATGGCATGTTTGTGAAAAGACAAAAATCTGGCCATTGTAACAATCTCCTCCGAGATCTCCCAGAAAAGACATTACAGAAAAAACTTAGCTGAGCCCTAAACAGGATTCCCATTCTTGCACGGTTGGTCTACTGTGTGTGGCTTTGGGTTTACATGGAAATATTCTTTGGAGGAGACCTAGAGAGACACAATAATTCAGCCACCTCTAGCTGGCTTTCCCCTTGCTGGGACAGAGTCAAAATATACTGGACAAATGCAAATAAATAAACAAACAAACAAGCAAACAAAAACAAGGCAAACACTATTGGTTGCTGTTGAGGAGATGAGCCCCTGAGAGATTTCCAAGCCAACACATACTCATGCCCAGGCTACTTGAGAAGCTGGAATAATGAGCTTCTCCAGGGAACATTTCATGATAGGTAAAAAAAAAGCTATGAAAAATAAAAAGCCATGGAAAATATGTCCCACTTGGTCAGAACTATACAAGTGTGAGTCAAGTTACCGGGTCAGGCTGGACAGTCTGCTTGGCTGGAGGCAGGTTGCTATGAACCCAGCGTCACCAGCCAGTTGACAGAAGGCTTGTGTGAAGCAGCTGGAACACCCTGGTCAAAATGAGCCTTTGATTTTCATGGAGCAGTTCCAGGTTTAAGATGGAGTGAGTGAGATGAGAATTTACAGTGAAAGACCATGGCTCTGCAGGCTGGTGGCCAGCAGGAGAGATGGAAAGTGCCCCTGCCTGGGAGGAGCAACCAGCTATGTCACCAAAGGAGGGAAGCACCTCCAAGAGTGAGTCACCCCATCCTCAAAAAGGTGCCGAAGAGAGGTGTGATGAATCACCCTTGTGGCGTCCTTACCTCTTTTAGCTGGCCACAAGCAACTGCTTCAGATGTTTGCTCAGCTTTTATACCCCTAAAATCTGAGTCTGGTGGAAAAACTCAAAGAAAATTGCTTATTGCCCCTGCAGGGGCCAAGGCCGCAGTGCAGATAAGCAGAGGACTCCACTGTGTTATCGGTCAGGGCTCCTCCACCCAGCTATATTTAGAGTGAAGAAGCCCAACAGCACAAACAGGATTTGCGCGTGCGGTTATCTTGTTTGTCTGGGTTTTGAGTAGCAGCAAACCGCTTGACAGGACATTCAGAGGAAGGTGAAAACAAACAGCCTTACATCTGGAGTTTCTCTGATAGCACAGATTTTTTGACCTGAGAATCCCGTGTAAGTTAAAGTCACACGGAGAAAAGGTCAGAAATGATCATGGGTCTGAGAAGAATCAGAGACTCTTAAGCTGTTCATCAACAAAGACTTCTGTTTAACTGCACAAGATAGTGCAGTTTTGCCCTCGCTGTGTTAGATATAATGGTTAGATAAAAATTACAAAATGTAGGCAGTAAAATGACTTTCTATTTGAACTTGTGGTGGATACATTGAGGATAACTCAAGTCTTACACGGTGTATTCAAGAGAAAGTAAATGCCAGTAAAAAGGAGCATGCCTTGCACATCAGCTCAGAACATTTTGATTTTATGTGCTTCTGGCCACTGGCTAAGGACACCATTCTGAAATGGTCTAAGAGAGAGGGAGATATTTCTGCAGATAGCTTGGAGCATGTCTGGAGCCCCAGGATCCCTTTGGATGCTGTTGCTATTCAGGAGATAACCAGGACCTTTCAAAGCTCACTGTGTACTGGGTCTGATGTCTATCTGTAATTGTGAATCCACATGCTGACTATTAGTCACTTCCACTCTTTCTTAGAAGGTTCTTTTCTCAAATTCTGCACAGTGTCTTGCAGCTCCTGGATCTTGGGATAAGGTAAAGAAGGGCATTTTAACAATGCCATTTATGTACTCTTTGAGTATTATGTCAATCTTTGGCTTTGCTTCCCCTGACTTGGCAATGGGAGTGTTTTGCTTCACTCCTAATTTCTTGCAAGCCCTCACCAGACACTGAGCCTGTGCTGTCAAGGAAGGCAGGAGAGGGAAATCACTGAGAGTTGTCATAGTCTTTGGCATGATGCACCACTGCTCGATCTCTGTTTCAGAGCTGGAGCAAAAAGGCAGCACGGGCAGCATGCATTCTGGGAGACGGAGCAAAACGGGGCCCGTCAGCCCACCAGGCACTACAGCTATGTTAGGAAACCAGGGAAATCTTCAGTGCCTTTCACAATCTAATGGCCTGCAATGACATTTTGCAGCTCTTCCCATGTTTTTCCAGCTGCACTTTCCTCCTTGTGTTGCTGCTTTGTTGCCCTTCAGACCAGCCTCTACCCCATCCCTGCCAGTTGTCCCCAGGTGACTCAAATGACAGGCTCGGTGAGGACAGCCTCTCCCCGTCCAGGTGCAAAGCGGCTGCTGTTCCCTCACCTTTCCTCACCAGCCATCACGCCCACATCCAACTGCCGCTAAGCAAAGCTGCACAAAGCCAGCGGATTTGCATACATCTGTGCAAGCTTTCTGTGAGGTCTGAGTGGCTGAGTTTCACTTTGGGTTTCAGGCGTATGTGGAGACAGACCGTGGTGGATATCAGCAAGTGTGGGATGTCTTTGGTCACTTCTGCTTGCCAGGTTGGGTATTTCACTGTTGGATAATTCACTGGTTACTTATATAGATATTCACAGGTTCCCAGAAACTGCCTTAGAGTAACTAAGTTATTGTCAAGACTTTGCTGCTTTTGGCACCGATACCTGTGAGGAAGGACTGAAATCTCTGTGTTTGTTTAGTCTATGGAAGAAAAGACCAAGGCGGTGGGGGGGAGGGATGGGGGAGGGATGGGGAGGTTATAGTACCAGTTTTCAAATAGAATAAAGGTTGCTACCCAGGTGAAGGACATGCTTTCCATGTCCTTGGAGGACTAGATAAGATAGAAGGGGCTTAAATCATCAAAAGAGATGATGATTTAATCATTCCATTAAATGGAAAGCTTTCTTATGGTAAAGATGGTGTAGCCATGAAATAGGCTATCAGGGAAAATTGTGTAGCCTCCATCATGGTATCAGAGCAGGAGATGGCGGAGGTCTGGAACAGATTAGATCAGTATCTGACTCTTGATTTTCTGTGGAAGGGGCAGGTGGACCAGGTGACCTCTCAAGGTCTTGCCCAGCCCTGTTTTTTCTGAGTCATATTTATAATTATTATTACTTATAATAAGTAGCACTAAGAAGCTGCAATCAACACAGTTTTGGAGGCTGTATTAAGATGGGTAAGAGATGGCCTCTACCCAGGACAACCCAGAGGCAACAGAGATGAGACAAAATGTGCCTGAGGAGAGAGGGAGGCAGAGAGATGGGAGCCAGCTTCCCCAAAGCTACACAGTGGCAAGGTAGTCAGGAGGAATCTCTGCTTCTGGAGCCACCATCTAGTGGCAGTCTGACCAGAGGCTGGCCAGAAACATTAAGTTCCTGTATTGCCAGTTGGTCTGAAATTTGGTGAGTTTTATACTGCTTTCAAGTACTTTGAGTATTTTGCAGCTCCTATCAGGAGGCTACAGAACTTCACATCCTGCCTTTCAGAAGCCAAGGTAATACCCTGAAGTACTTCAAATCCCTTATCAAACCCGCGGCACACAATGTTTCACTCAGATAGCCCCAATGTCAGATTTCCAGGTGATGTTTTCCTGCAGGGAACCCCAAGGACTGAGGCAGTCATCAATCCAGTTTGATGAAACCCTGAAGTTTTCTTTCCATCCTTTCTCCCTTTTCAGCAAGGAAGAGCAACTTGTTGGTTGCCTGTGAGCTGAAATCTCAAATGACAAAGGGTACTGATTTCACTGGTGAACCAGGCTACAGCTGCAGCTATAGAATAACTGAGGCTGCCCCTTCAGCTTAATATGTTAGATTGGGAGCATTTAATGAAGTAGGGGAAAGAATATTTCTATTAACCATTTGATCTTGATCTTTTTATGCTCTAAGTCACAGCAGCCACCCGAGGGACTTCCACAGGCTCAGCTGGAGCTGTCACATTTGACACTTGTGTCTGGAGCACAAAGAGCCAGCACGCACACAGGCACGTGCACGGTGGCAAGCACGCCTGCCCCTGGTCATCTCCTGTCAACAGGAGCGGAGGCTCCCAGAGTGATGTTATCTCATCGTTCCCAGCGCTGGAGTCGGGGAAGATGGAGAGGGGGCTGGTAGGAAGTGTGAAGCAGGGATCCTGCCTCCTGTCCTTTTATTTCCCCATTCACAAGTCAAGCAGTGCCCTGCCCTGTGGTTACTGGCGGGGCATTAGAGGTAAGTCATGCTCCTGGCCGTGCTGGAACACACTCCACGTGGACATCTGTCCCGCCAGGGCGGTGGGAGGAGATGCTGGCAGGTACCATGGTGCTAGAGCTCATGCCGAGCCCCCGAAGCATGTCAGGTGGATGGGCTCTGCCAGATTGCCTGTGAGCCAGCAAACAAATCAGGCTGAGCCGATGGTGTCTCCAGGCAGCTTAGCTCCTGCAAGTGTTGTTTTTATTTCTGACATCAGGGGAGCAATGCTGAGGCTCTGCAGAGATGGGGGAGAGAGCAGTTTTCCTTTGTTCACTCTGATTTCTTGGAGATGCCAGAACAGCCTTTCCCAGTGCTGGCTTAATTGCCTTCTGTGTGAGGAAACCAAAAGCTGACTAATTAAGGAGCCGTGTCAGTAGATTTTTACCATTTTTTTTTCTTTCTAGGAATTACTCTGACTCACCAAACATGCTGTATGGTCATGTGTTCCCTACTGAAAATCAGCTTATTTCTATTTACCCATCCCTGCACTCCCTCCTTCCTGTGAAACTGTAATACAGAGCTGGTCCTCTGTGATGTAGCTGTAGCTCCTTCAGCCATCCCAGAGCTTCTTTGCTGGGCTGTGCTCCCTCCCCAGCTCGCTGCTGTCTGTCCGACTGCTCTGCATTCACACAAGGAAGCCCAGGATGGCTGGAGCAAACTCTCTTTGGCAATGATTGATATTTCCACTGTAATGGGCAGTGGTGGTGTCCTCTGGGGGATCTCACAGTCTGGAGGAGAGCAGGGTATCCTCCAGTCTAGCTGCTATTTGCCATTTGGTATTTATTAGTGGCAATGAGTAACAGGGAGAAATAAGTCCATCCTCTCCCATGGGAGCCATTGGCATTACTTAAAATAGCTGAGCAATGAAACCAAAGCCAGGAGCAGACTTTCGGGGATATCATCCTTCTGAAAAACAGCACCACAGTAAACCTCAAGCCTTGCAAATACACTTCACCCTCATACATCATCCTGTTTCAACAGACAACCACCCTGACATACTGCCCCCAAAAGCAATAATCTCTGGTTACTTCCAGCAGTAAAAGTGTTTGATGAAAGTGTCCACTACACTGGGGAGAACTTGCAGAGACGGTATCTTAAGGCTAGAAATTAATCTAGCTGGGAAGCCTTTGACCCACAACAAGGTGGGCAAATCGGCTTCTGAGGAGATGACAATGGGTCGTGTCCCAGGAGCTTCTGCAAGTACCTTTGGGCAGCAAACTGAAATGAATCATCCCACTAGTCCATGTGGGATGGGACTCCAAATAAGAGTTGGTATCAATATAACATATAAAACTACACAGTATGTGCACATTTCCCACCTCTGCTGCTCTGCTAACCAAGGTTTTCATGTCATTGAGAAGAAGGGCAGGCCATATTAAGGACAGTTTGGTGACACATCAAGTACAATGGCTCTATTGGAACACCACTGACAACTCATGGGAAACACACAAGACTTGACCCGAAGTCTCTTATGGGAGAAGAACAACATGTCTGACTTCCCCTAACTAATGAATATGAACCCTGCATACACACACCCAGAGACCATTCTACATTGTCAGTCATGGCTCCAGACTAAGCACTGAGTGTTTTGGATGGTTCCCACTTGAATGCTGAGCGAAACCCTTGCAATAGCCTGCGGGGCAAAGCTGTGCCTGGTTGCATTTCTCAGCAAATGGACTATCAACATGTAATTGCTTCAGATGTGACCTGCTTGCAGTGGCAGGCCTATGCAGGGCAGCAGGGTACCTCCCGATAACCAGCGATGAATGAATGTCCATGTACATCACCATCTGGCATAGCTGGAGTTGGTCCTAGCCATTTGTTATGCCAAAGGAAACCTCAGAAAAAAAAAAAGAAAAAAAAAAGAAAAAAAAAAAAGTGGAGCCCTCTGTGTTTTGTTGGTCCATCAGGAAAGATGAATTGACAAGCTGAGGGCATCTTGGCTACCGGTACAACAAAACAGCCTTTGGGTGATTGGGTGATTGACTGCTAAGGCCATTACCCTTGGACATAATTTTAGAAAGGTTTCTATTTCTAAGTGTCTAAGGGGACAAAGGATTTTGTTATCTTTGCTACTACCTTGCTGCATGAATCTGAGAAGTCATCTAAGCTCTAGCTGCGCCCATTTCTATATCCAGGAATTAGTGATAATTATGATACAGTGAAAAGAAAATCGAAGTAGTTGAGATGTGATCCAATTTCAGGCCTCCATATAGGGCATCATCCACGTTATTTGAGTCTAATTGAAGATATTTACTTGGCTACAGATGAAAAGGAAATGATAAGATGATAGTATTAACACAGTTACTTCAAGAAGAAGTAGGGGGTAAGAATAGTTTAAGCTGGCATTCACTGCAGAGAAATATCTATTAAATCTCAACCTAAGGCTTTGCCAGTGTTGAGCCAGTTGCTGCAGTAGCAGCATCTTCTTGAGGTGTGTTAATAGAAGTCATTAAAATATAAAGTAAATATTTACAAAAGAAAATGTCATAAACAAGCACAATGGATGCACATGCAAAAACTTGTTTTGGTGAAAGCAAAGAGTAAGTACAGGCACAGGGCAGTTGCTGGTACACGTGAGTAGCTGCCGGAATTTACCTTGAACACAAAAATGTTCATTTGCATGGTTAAATGTTGGCTTCCAGCAAGCACCTGGATTTGATGCAATTAATGGTTCTGGTGGGTGCTATTCCAGTCACCCAAATATTCATGAGACAGACTTACAAAATAACTGAACAGGCTTAGTAAAGGGTTTTGTTAAGAGTTCTTATTTACCATCTCATTTTACAGCTTTTCTGGGCTTATTTGGCCATGTCTGTAGCTCTTTAATAAACTCACAGAAGTTTATTAAAGAAGGACAAAGAATTGTCCTTTTTTGGTATTTACTATTTGAATACGATAGTAATTCAAAGGAACTAGGGTTTCAGGAGTGTTTGGTTCAGGATCTAATGAGGATGGAGAAGATCAGCAACCACTGCACTATTGCTTCTTTGTGAAATATCAGGATTAAAGCAAGGCAGGAAGGTCCCTTCTTCCACTCTGGAGCTTGGCAGGAGACCTGAACAGCTGTCTGCATGTCCCAGGGTGGGAAGCCAGCGTCTGGCCAGGAACCATACTTCATTCTGACACTTCAGCATGCCTGGTTATGCCACTCTATTAGAAGCTTCGTCTTCAAAGTGCAACAAGTAAAATAGTGACATTAGCTTCCTGCCTTGCAATACTGGTTTCAACACCCTCCATGCAAATTCTCCAGAGAGTTGTAATTAATGGTTGTAAAGAAACAAATTAAATTCTGAAAAATAAACTCTTTTCCTCAGGTCTATCTTGCCTGGCAGAGATTGGAGATTGTATCGGGGAAATTATCTTTCAGAGAGGTGATTGCCAGCCATTGAAACAAGTTGCAACACATCACTCCCCTCTCCACACCCCTCTCCTGTGCAGGCACAATTACGTGACTTGATGCTAAGGCTCTGAGGAACTTGATGATGAAGATTTATTTGGGCTGAGCATCGGCTGCCATTTCACCAGCATGCTCAGGCAGTGTAGATATGCATATAGGCAGTGTACATAGAGGGGAAAATGTCACTGGAAATCTGGCAACATCTGTCCAAACCAGAAAAGGTTGCCGTATTCATAAGATCTGAGGAGATCTGTCCTCACAGTCTTTTCTATATTTCTCTCCATTCGGGAGACACCATGCCAAATTGTTACACAGAGACACAATAGAAGGTGTCAATGAATTGTCTTCTTTATTTTGCTATTGTCCCAAGCAGGGAGATACTCTGCAATGAACAAAGGTTTCCATCTGGTGATTAAAGTGATGACTGTGTGTTTAAGCTTCAGCAACAGCCATGGAAGGAAAACACTTCCACGTCCTGGAAATGGGAGACTCCTGTATGGGTAATACTTGAAGGTGTTGCTAATTCTCACATCAAACACAGAAATCCCACATCAACTGCACTTCTCAAGCCTGGAGCAATCAACAGTTGAAAGCAGAGCAAAATTCAGATCTCCCAGGTCTTTTAGGAGTGAGTCTGAGACTCAAATACTACCCAACTACAGGTAATGTTGGTGGAAAGAAGCAGAATTCTGCATTCCAGTCATGGAGCTGACAGCAGACCCTGGCAGCACATATATGAGGCTTTCTGGGGGAAGAACCTAGTGTTTCCTGCTACTCAGATGTTCTGGAAGGTGTTATTTGACTTCAGCTTCCAAAAACAAACAAACAAACAAACGAACAAAACATTTAATAGCACTGGATTTACCCTTGCACCATATGTAAACAGTACTGCAGGTTTGTCTATTAGAGGATCTGATTCTGCAGCTGCATACAAATGGCTGGGAAGATCTCCAGAATCCCTTCAACTGCAGGATCCATTGCTATGGGTGTCCTGCTCTGTGGGGGAAGTGTTGCAGGTAAGTGTTAGATAGAAAATAAATTGCTACAGCTGCATAATCAATGTCTGAAGCAGTCATGCTGGCATCCCCTATATGCCCCTTTACCACAACTGGTAGAGGAATAGTCAAATCTTCTTATGGAGTGAACAAATGTCATCTACACTGCATAGTGTCAGGAGCACACCATAAACTCAAGATATATCTTGTTCGTTCCCCAACAACACAAGCCTCTGTAGCACATGGAGACATTCCTAGAGACATTCCTACAGAAACCAAGAAATGCCCCCCTCATATCAG
The DNA here is from genome assembly GCA_013399115.1 of Anseranas semipalmata. Lineage (NCBI taxonomy): Eukaryota > Metazoa > Chordata > Aves > Anseriformes > Anseranatidae > Anseranas > Anseranas semipalmata. Next base: position 1,012,148 of record VXAA01003938.1, read on the forward strand.
CCCCCATTTGACTTCTCAATCTTCTAAAAAATGAAAGGCCAAATTGTGCCTTTCTAACTGAAACTATCTGCAGAAAGGAAGAAATTTTCTCGAGCAGGCCAATCTGACGGCCACAAGCCAATGCACTAAAGGTGTCTGTATTCTACCCACATGGACAAATGTTGCTGTTTCCAGTCCACTCAAGTAGTACAGCACAGTCAACTCCAAAGAATCAGTCTCCAGAGAGGTTGAAAGTAGAGCTTTGTAAAGGTTTGTTAAGAGAAACCTCCTTCCTCATCACATCCATGAGCTCATCTGCAGCCCTTCAACAGGCCCTGGAGACTGGAGTTTGGAGGGAGCCAGGGAGCTGGTGAATTTGAGTTAACCTGAAATACCTGCAGAGGCAAAGGTGCCAAAGGTTATGACTTGCCGGTTCATGACATGCCAGTTCGTGATGTACCTTAGCACTTACACCGCACAAGGAGGGAGGGTCTTACACATACAGCCAAGAGGCAGGACCTGTCTCTGCAGCAGGAGGTACACCATGACAGTGGTGTTTCCTTTCTGCGTCAACACCAGCTCTGAGTAATAGCTGATGTGTCAGGTGCTGAAGTAGGCATTAGAAATCAGTGATGACTTATACAGGCTGTGTAGCTCCTCAGGCACATGCCAGAACAGATGTCCTACCAGGGAGTGTTGTGGTCACCAAAGGAGAAGCAGTCTGATATTTGTGGATGTGCCTGACCTGTGAGGCTCTGTCCCCATCACCTACCCTGAGCTGGTCCATCCTGGCCAGACGATGAACTCAATGTTTGAGTATCCCAGTGTGCCAGAAGGACCCTGAGGAGTGGGTAGAAAACATCCCAACAATGTGTCCTGTTGCCTTGCGACTACGACTGTGTAATGAGTTTCTTGTGCACTAGGAATTGAGTAGCACCTGTCTGATCCCTTCAAGGCTGAGAGAGAAGTTCACAGGCTCTTCTTGGTGACTAAAGCACAGAGACAGATATAACCTGGAAGTGTTGTCACATCTGTGCAGTTGCCCTTGAGCTCCAGCTTTTGTCTCAAATCCAGATGCAGATGGTCCTTTGCATTTCATAGGCTCAAAAGATGACAGGATAATTCAGACTGGAGGTTGAGAGCTGGAGTCATTCCTCTGCCTCACAGCTCTGTGCTGAATAGCCTCCAGCAGTCTTCTTTTGTTGCTTCCAGGGGTCTCCTGGTAGTAGCAGACAGACTTGTTGGCCTTATCCTAACAAATATCAACAAGATCTTGGTTTTCTTAGTGTCCATGTCAAGGCTAGATAACCCTTTAACCCTTCACACTCATGTTTGCATAGTGCATGTGCATGCACAGGGGCTTGGCATGAAGCTGTGGAAGACCCTGGAGGCTGGGGGGCTCCTGGAAAGAGAAGATGATGAGAAGCTAAAGAAGCTTCCTGTGGCATTGCTTGTGTCTGCTGTGCAGAATCCACACTGCAGTGTGGCCACCCTATTAGCCCATGTCAGATTCACCCCACAGTGTAATTTTTAGTTCACTCTAGAAAATAGATGGTGTGAAAAATGGCATGTATAGGGGCTGGAAGCCTGGCATGTAACAATGGAGCTTCTTAATCTGACAATGTAGAAATATCCTGTTAACATCAGTTGTTTTTTATCTCTTTGAAGCTGTGTGCCCAACCTTAAGGGAAACAAACTTCCCAATTTTAAAAATCCATGACCTGATTTTAAAGCTGACCGTGAGCAGTGAATATGAAGCTGGGCTTTCTGAAAGTCTCATGAACCCTAAATGACCGTGTTCTGAGAGGTCTTTGTGCAATAAAGAAAAATTATAACAGAGAGAAGATGCTAAGAAGTGTGCTGCAGTTAGTGGTGACCAAAGATCTTCTTAAAGCTTATTTCTAAAGATCTTAAGAGTAAATATATCTTTTTCTCCAGAAGTGTCTCCCTCCCCAGAATGATGAGCTAGGAAGTTCATTCTGGTGCTTCATTCTTGGTGCTACTTACTCAAGAAATAAGAACTGCTAGTTGGAAAACAAAATTGCCCTTGCCATCCAAGGATTTTGAGGTAAACAGTTTGTATTTCCCATCTAAACGGAGATCAGTCAGTCAGAACCACAGATTTCCCTGGAAAAGAGGACTTTTTATAAGCAAAACCAATCACGATGCTTAGCTCGGTGCTGGGGGAATCTCTTAAAATCACAAATACAAGCAAATATTCAGTGAACTCAGCAGCAAACTAAGTCCCCATTTATTCCTCAAAACCAAGTTGCCGTTGCAGGAGTTTTGGAATCCTGGCAGGATCACCCGAATCCGCATGCAAAGGCCTGTAACAGTAAACACGTTCAGATCTGCCAAGTGTACCGGTCTTCCCAACAAACCACTGTTTTTGATCCTGTCTGTGAGGATATTGGACCTACTTAGTGCTTTTCCAAGGGGAGCTCCAGGTTTCATGTGGTATTTCACAAAAGCAGTGTGCTTTTTGTATGTGTGAGAGGTGACTAGCAAAATAAAAACTGTAATTTTGGGTTTTCTTGCACTTCAAGATGTCTGCAGATAATGCAAAAATGATTGGTTTTGTTTGTTTGTTTGTTTGTTTGTTTGAGAAAGACAGTATTTACTTTGCTTGCTTTACACATTCCAAAAAATAACTGTTTTTTTGTTTTGTTTTGTTTTGTTTTTTCCAGCGTTAATATAGTATTAAGATAGTATTAATATAGTATTTTCAGCCAGGAAGCTCTGCTTTGCCTTGCCAGCCACTAGCCTAGCTTCTGCCCTTCACAATCTCTGCGTACAGACTTTTTGTTCCAGGTGCCCCTTAGGTGTTTGGCCCAAATCAGGGTGAGCATTCCTGTTCTCTATCCAAGAAAAAAGTGGTTCCTCTCCTGCCCTTCTATTTCTGCCTTTACTGTTGATGAGATAACACTGGTGTAGCTTCCTTTGCACTCGGTTGCTCTTGCTGTGTCTAAGGGCAGAGGCTTCCCTCTGCACCGCTATAGCAAGGGAGCCATAAATCATGCTGCCTGTTTGGAAGCTGATGGCTCAAAGCCACAAGTGCAAGGACTAGGAACAGGGGCAGGCATCCTGGAAAAGCCGGGGAGGTGGTCAGAATCTTCTGATGTGGTCAGGGGTAAAAGCAAGGTTCATCAGCAAATACGAGCTTCCTCAGAGCCAGAAGGTTTGGGGCTGTGGTGGAGCTCCATCTCTGGGATAAGCATGTCTTTCTGTTTTCTTCATCTCTCTCCAGTAGGTCCAAATTCTCTCCAGTTTCTCTCTAAAGACATATAAAATAAATACCTACTTGCTTTGCTCAATTTTATTCAATTCTTATTGTGCTCAGGCTTCCCTATTTTCTCCAGTCAAGACGTAAACAGACTGTGAAATGTCTTAGAAGCTACACCAGGCTTTAACATGCTGCTCCCTGGGACCATGAACAAGAATTTTTGAAGGGGGAAAACTAGTAGTAGGAGTAAAAGAAGAAAATAAGAAAAAGCTCAGAGTCCCACAAATTGTTTTTAAAATGCTTGAAATAAGGACACCTTCTGGGATACAAGGGAGCAGAGAGTTGAAACTGGATTGACATTTCTCTGTTTCTTTTTTGACACTGCTAGGGTTGATTAAGTGACAATTAGGCTAAAAAATGTGCCAACAGTCACTGCTTCGTCCGGCTCCTTTACCCCCTCAGGACCTGTCACCACTGAATAAAGAGTAGAAATGATATTAGAAATGCCTGCAGTTTTGAGACAGTGTAAATTAAGAGGCTTGTGCTTTTTAATGCTTTATGGTCAATTCGAGGCAAATCAAATTTCCAGACTGATTTTTTTTTCTTCCCCGGAAATGAAAGGAGGTTGGATTACGTACTCTTTACTAGCAGGATATAGAATCTGCAGAGCTGATGCATGGACCTTGCTTGCATTTGCATTTCTACAGACTAAATAGTGGAGGTACATAGGTGTGCACCACACACAGTGCAAAAAAAAAAAAGGGAAATGTCAGCGGGTACTAGTTCTCAGAGACAATGGCCTGTGGATAATACAATACTACTTAAAACATACATAGTAATTTTCAGTGTACCTTCTGCTGTACAGCTGGGATTTCCAATCTGAGGGAGTTTCCAAATTTCATCTTTTTTGTTATGATTTGGAAAAACAAATCTTTTTTGGAAAAGTCTTACAAAAAGAAAATTCCATTAAAGAAATCCCTCACTGGCTGGAGAAATACATAGTTTAGGAAAACTTTGAAAATGTATTTAAAAGTTGTCTAATCAATTCACTTGATTTCATAGAGAATTTCATTTTATTTTACCATTAATTACTTAATTTTGGATTGTTTCATGAGGGTTTAGCATATGACTTCTAATTTTCTAACTTCTTGAATGGAAAATTACTACTTATCTAGAAAACACCTTACCCTATAGTAGTCAAAACATTATGAAATGTTCAGAGTGGTTAATAATTATGATTGAATAAAAATCTTTACATTCTAGATTTTAGTGTCTCTTATTGATTTGCAAACAGGCAATTTGTTGCATTGCTCAGGGAAAAAAAGAGCTTTGAGCACAACATCTTTGGGGGTTTAAATTCTTATTTAATTAAAATATGAGTTAGGTGCATGAATATGAATAATGTGAGTGTATCTGGTAACAGCCGTTTCCAATTTCTGAATATTTGCTTGCTACCATTACCCTCATAGCTTAGATAAATTCGTAAGTTCCTACGCCATTTTTATCCTGGCCTTTTCAGGTAAAATCTATGAAAAAAAAACAAAATAAAATTGGTAATTCCTCCATGGCTTCTAGAAGGGAGGAGCATGGAAATGGCAAACAGAACAGAGCATGAACTAAAGGCATGGTAAAATTTGAGCAAATATTTGATGGCAGTGGCTATTGTATTTACATGACCGTTAGAAAACATGGTGAATTCACCACTCAAATGATTATTTTTTATATATATATTTCTGGTTGATTGTCAACCCTGAAGCAGCTTATACTCTGACACACAAAGATTAAGTTTGTTTCTTATCTCCCTTCTGAAATAGCAATGCCCAAAATACCAAAGGCTTCCCTCCTCAGGAGGAAAAAGACTTAATATAAATCATATTTGCAGACTTACCCTGTAATTCACATAGATACAGACTATATACACACTGTAAGCTCAGAAACACTTCGGTAAAACCAGACCAAAAGACTACATTAAATCAAGTACCAGGCATCTGACTCCTCTTTATTCCTGTCTTTCCGTTGATTTTGTATTTTCAGTGGCGAATCTCACCTGATTTCTGATGTCTGCAATACAAATATTTATTTCCAGGGTCACCAGTGAGTTTTCTGAGAGTTGATGGAGAAATCCATTGTCTTATCCTTGCCTGGAGATCTAAAGTACATCAGATGAATTGTAGGACAGCTGATTTCTTTCCGCTGACCGTGCAGGATGACCATACATCTGACTAGCTCAGGTGTACCTGCATACTGTCGATTCGAGCTATGATTGGAACTGCTGATGTTAGTTCACTCCCTTCATCTGAAAACATATAGAAACATATGAAAACATTGCAGTGCACTAAACTTGGGTATGAGGAAGAGATGTGTCTGCTAATGCTGTAAGGAGAGCAATGGAAATGGCAAAACAGTTAAAATGTCCCGATAAGGTTTGCTAAGGCATGAATTTGAACCCCAGCATATCAGAGAGGATGTCAGCCCCCAGATGTCTGCATATAGGGTCACTCTACAATCCAAATTAATTTTTTCTTCCTCTTGTCAGTCTCCTCCACCCTCTCCTGCTTACATTTACATTCTCCTATTCTCAATGCATTTTTTCCCTGAATAACAAATGCAAACCACGGCATCGTGGATGCTATGTGCCCCTCCCCACCAGATCAGAAATGAGTTCTAGGGCCTCAGCTACAGAGCCTTGGATGATGACTCAAGCTGTGATGTTTCATATTAGTTGGGGTCTTTTTATATGTCTGATTCAATCTCTCATGCATCAGGCAGGACAACAGCCCAAAAGCACCCTGAGCTTAGTGCTTGCTGCTGGATGCTGACCCACGAAGCTATGTGAGAGGTAAGGTGAGACCACGGTGCTTTAGGAGCCTCCTAAAAGTGCCTCCAGCTACCAAAGGGTATGCACAGCAACTGATGCCACTGTTTACTTAACTATGATAAGGACAGGGCTTGTAACCTGAAAGACTATCAGGAGGCATTTTTGTTTTATGCCCCAACTCTTTTCAACTCTGAATTCCAGAGCTAAGCTATTATCATGCTGAAATGTGAAGAATATGGCCAAGAGGTACTTTTTAGCTGTTATAGCTGTTGGTTCAGTCCTGGGAGAGGCAGGACTGCATAATTTGTCTGATGTTTCTCCTGAGTAAGAAGAACATATTTTCAAAATCAAAACTCAAGATAGGTTTGTGGTAACAATGCTGAGATTCCTGAGATAGTTCTGTGCTAATGCCCTGGCCTTCTGTCTGATAAACCCTGCTAATGTTGCTCTTGGCAGCCTCCGGCTAGCTGGCAAGTGGGCATATATTCCAGTACCAGAGCTGAACTGGAAAATGAACCTGGGGGCACAACTGAGTGCTGAGTGCCTGCGGAATGCAAAAGGAATCCAGACATTTAATTCCCTGGTCTCTCTTTGGAAAATCCCTGCCTTGCTGCTCTCAGTAACTTCAGCACGTAAGCCTGAGCAGCCGCTGTCACCAATGAGCAGTGGAACAACTGGGAGAGTGCATGCTCATGGAGCATTTCTCTTTGCAAATGCTTTGTCACGCAGTGGAGATGCTGTTCCAGGGACCTGCAAACCCACAGTGAATGCCACTACTCTCAGAACTTACTAAAACAAGAACAAAAAATCAAACAAACAAACAAACAAAAACCTAACAATAATAATAGAAAGGGAGGGATAAGGTTGATGAAATGCTCTATAAAATATTCCTGGCCATCTTAGCAGGCATGTCACGTTGGGTTTTGATCCCTTCTGGAAACACACCACAAAGGGGACAAAAGGCGCATGCCTCTGTGAGTATTTCTCTCTCTAACCTTGTACACAAGGTTGCTTCTACGTTCCACAGGGACCTCCTGAGGGCAGTTCACCCTATCTTGACATTGTACCTAAGAGCGGTAGACTGAGTCAGCCCCTGCAAGGCTCTGTCTCAGATGTTGACACGGAAGGAGCCAACACCTGACTTTAAAGGACCACATTCAGGTGAGATGAACCCACACTCCATGTGTATAACCATTTAGCTCACAGGACGGAAGCATATGGACTGTTGTGTTTATAACTTAAGCAATCTTCCATACACCAAAGAAGGCAAGTCTAGTTAAAATATACTGAGCAAAAATGGGATCTTTTTGCTCATGCCACCACCCCTCTTTAGCACCACCGCAAACACCACAGATGCCACTACATAAAGATGTCTCAGATTTACATGGCTCCAGGATGTCTCAGATTTACCCTCAGCTCCAGCTACAGAGTATGAAACCAGCCCCTTGCCTCATAAACAAAGGTAAGCCATCACTCAGCAAGCTCCTGATGGGTTGCCCGTGGCTTCTGAAACTCTCTAAAGAAAAAGGAACTCTTTGGGGAACAAGCAACTCCAGTGTCAGCTGATGCTCAGCCGGTACACAAACAGATGCTGATGACTTCCAGCAGTGAGATGGGTCAAATTCAAAAATCCCCTAAATTTCCTGGCCTAGATGAGACCAGTCACATCATGGATGAGACTGGTATTACCTTTAGCACCTCAAAATAGCTATTATTGTCATGTCTGGGACTGGTAATATGACATATCCACTGAAGCTGTTTATATTTTTTGTATAAAGTATGATTGTCAGCATGTGTGTTGTAGGAAATGCCTTATTTATTGAACAGAATGGCTTCACAATGAGATTAGAGTATGACTTCACCAGGTGGGAAAGCATTTTACCCTAATGAAGGCTAATGACTTGCTCAGCCAAGTCATTATCAGCAATATCTGTTTGCTACCAGGATGAGAGAGGATGGTCCCTGTCCACTAGAAAAGCCTTTAGCATCTCTAGAGAGCTGAAGGCAGACACTAGCCTTGGGGCAGGAGTGTGGAAAATGTTTTCTGAATAAATTAATACCAATAATCCCAGGAGTGAAGAGTGACTTGAACTTGAAGAGAAGCTCAGGGGACTCAAGGGAAGGGGAAGCAAACGAACTCAGGTTTACTCTCAGGAAAAGAGCATTAATGAAGCTTAGGTAAGAAGTGGGTCCTTAGGTATGGTTGATCAGCTCATTAGGCAATAGTGAGAGTGCCAGAAGTGTTGTTGGAGCTGATCTTAAGATAAGTAAATAAGTGGTTGTGTTTTTTTGTTTTCTTCCCCTATCTCTAGATCATTTCAGTGTTTTTTATTATTTATTTATTTATTTATTTATTTATTTTAGGTTCTGTAAATAAGCCCACTGCACAGCTGTTGCAATCCTTAACCTTAAACACTGGTGCCCCAGCTATGTGCTGAAGTTCATTTCTTTGGGCATTTGGAAGGAAAAAGAGGGCTTCCCTGACTGAGTGCAGAGGCTGCTTTAGGAATGAGAAGGAGGAGGATCTGTTTGGAAGAAAAATTTTCCAATGACCTGCATTGGCCAGGAAAGTGCACAGCTCTCCAGCAAGACAGTGAGAGAGAGAGTGTGTGTGTGTGTCCAAACCCCCAGGGACATAGAAATAGGCACATGTTAGCAAATAACATATTACATTTCAAGTAACAAGACTCCAATGAAATGACTAATCATGTAAAAGTGGAAGATTGGCTGATTTCCTCTCTCTATAGCAATTTTACAGACAACAACTCTGCGTGATGCCATGCATTAGCTCATCAAGTGTATGACAACATCTTTAAGGTAGTGACTTCCTAAGTCTGTAAGAATGCATCTAAATAAAAATACTCTTATTTGCAGACATGAGGAATGCATACAACTCACATGGAAATGCCCATGAAAAATCCAGCTGCTCATACCTGTCTTGTGATTTTGTGCACAGACACAGCCAGGTATTACATTGACATCGTGATCCCAGTCAGCTAAAACATCAACATAATTCTGGTTCCTTTCCACCTCTTTTGGCAGGGACACATCAAAACATGTCAGATCAAGTTGTCCCACATGATGTAACCCGTGAAAGCAAAGTTGCCCCATCCCAGCTTTGTAAATCTGGTCCAGGATGAACAAGTGCTCTGCTCATCATGTTCCCAGATGAAAGATTGTGAACGGCCCTTGTTCAGAAAGCTGATTTACAGTTCTTTAAAAATTAAAGCAAAAAAATGGGGAGAGAGATAACTGCCGTTCTGTGTTCGGTGGAGCAAGACTTTCTATATCTTCTCTATTAATAAATAGGATTGTAGCAAAGTGACACCTGACCGATTTCTCCTCCTCATGGTTACAATATGAGTAGCAGCTTCTGCTAAAAGGGCAGCTGGAGAAGTGATGTGAGGGAGAGCCATCCCCTCCTGCAGACCTCTTCTTGTGACCTTATGGGAATTCTTGGGTACCTACCTATACCACAGTTCTAATGAAATTTATCTTGACCAAAAATATGAAGAACGTAATGGGATCCATTCTTAGCTCAGTGCCACCCAAGCTATGTAAATCTAATATTGTTAGTGACAGTATTTAGTACAGTGACCTGAAAATCTAATCCCCATTTTTCAGTTCATTCTGGGTTGGTTTGGATTTTTTTTCTGCTTATAATGCAGCTTCTTTAACCCAGAAGATGAATGGTTATGTGATTAAGCCTGCCTTGGAGACAGGAGATGAGAAATTTTGCCAGCCCTCCCATAGATAGGTGATGTGCAATTAACTGAGTAATTTTAGCATCTCAGTGCCTCAGGTACTTTATTTATTCAGAGGTGGTATTTTCCGCTTCCTATCACAGAGGGGGTTATGTAGTACACAGGGAACACCTGCAATGGCCTTTGATGATTTCAGCTGCTATAAAACTAGAGTATTAATGGACCTCTGAAACTTTGACTCAATGGAATGGATGAAGTTATGGAGTTTATGGTCTAGGCTCTAAGCTATACTTAAGGTTTATATTAAAGCCTCTGTGAAGGTCCTGTAGGTGATTTTTCTTTTCACTCAGTGGGATTGATTCCATACTCCTTCTACGCCTTTAGTTATTAACCTGGGCTGGAGGAATTGGTGCTCTTTCCCCTCTTCTGTAAATATGTAGCTGGAGCCTACTTGTGAGGTCCTTGGCTGCTTGGCAGGCCTTCAAAATGAGGAGAGCAAATGAAGGAGTGTGATTTCTTCCTTGCTCTTCTCATGTAGTCTTGCCTGCCTGCACTCCCACAGCAGAACCAGTGATGGTTAATGTTTTTTTCTCTAGCACAGTGGTCCTCACAAACACTGAAAGATGCCAGCTGCCTGCCCACCTGCCTGAGCTGGTGAACCTCATGCCCTAAACTTTTGGATGCTGCCCCAACTCCCTAGACAATTTGTGATTCGTGGATGCTCATGGAGAGTAAAACCCTGCACCTAAACACAGCAGTGCTTTCGAGAGGACGTTTCAAATCCACATCTGCAAAGAGTAACCGGCCTTGTCTTCTTAAAAGGCAATGGAAAGACTGTGGAAGTTCAGCTCTGATTTCAGTCCTCACATCTCAGGCTCGCTGTGGTGCGATAAGTCATTTGAACGTGTACAGTCTTGGAGTAACTAAGTGGGTGTGAGAGTGTCTGCGGCTCCTGGGCACCTGTTGGTTTCAATGTCAGAACCAGAAAAGGCTTATTAAAAGACATGACGTAGTCCATTTATTTTGGTCGAGAGTTTTCAGCCATGCAATTTGATTTGCCTGTGGGTGACAGATTATACCGGACGGTTCCTTATTCAGCCTCAGTCTTCTAATATTGTAGATCACAACCTTATCTTGCTTGTTTCACAGCTCTCCTCCCAGTTCACCCTCCTGCACCAGAACATGGTTACTTTATTTTTAGATAATTAACCTTTTCTTTTGCCAGCAGTAGATGAAGTGCAGGGCTTCATAATTGGTGTGTTGTTGTCTCTGACTGCTATACACCCACATGGGGACATTCAGTCATTGTTAGGGCTGGAGTCTCAGTCTGAGTCCATGACACAGAGCTGCCTTATTATTTACCCTGAGTAGGAATGCAGCAGAAATCGATGAAATGAATGATTATTATTACCCAGAACTGACTGGAATTCAGATGCTGAATGATGTGGCCAAATGAATTTTTAAAAAGACAGAGATGCACAGCGGCTGTGTAACACTGTTACACTTGAAAGCACAACTCTCATCCGGAGGGGAACGTATGACTATAACAGTTTTTACAGCACCTAGTTAGCAGGAAAAATGTGGGAGGTTTTATTGACTAGTGAATTTCTCAGGAAGTAGGGAGGTTAAAGCTGCACCTACATATTGAAATAAAGGGAAGTGCCCAAGTCCTCAAGCACAGTCAAGGAAATAAGCCACATCCTGGGGAGGTCCTGTCCTACAAGTCTTATTCTAACAAGCAGGCCTTGGAAAACGGTGTAAACTACAGCCTACGTGGATATTGTTTGAATACAACTTTTATCTGTGGCATGGGGCCTTTTGATGTTTGGATCATTGAAAGGTTGGGTTTTTATGAGTCGTAAGTGGGATGTTATTCATGATCACGCATCATCACTTCTTAGTGCTCATGAACAGGAGAATCGGCATCATCTGGGATAGCTTCTGATTTTTCTGAAAAACGGGATTTGGTAACAATACGTGCAGGAAGGGGAAAGCAAAATCCATTTCTTTCTTCAGCTACAGATGGGGGAATTTCACAGGCGCTCCCTGAACTCCTTTTCAAACCCATCATCTTTCCCAACCCTCTGGACAAATACATTGCTCTAACTGCAGCAGTCAGGACCTATATAGGCTCACGGTCTTGGTTTACTGGAAAATCAAAGTGAGGTTATGTCAGAACAATTCCTGATGCCCAAGAGACCAAAGCCCAGTCTGTGCCGCAGCGAAGGTGCTAGATGGGAAAGTGAGCAGCTGCATGGTCTCCACTCCATCACCTCTGAGTCTCGCCATCTTCGTCTGGCCCCATCTCAGTAACAACACGTGGTGACAGGATGCCACCATGCAAACGGGAAGGGGGAGAGAGTTCCTGGCTTCAGCCTTAGACTGCACAGCCCTGGCAAGTCTGGGCTTCTATTAAACTGTCCAGAAGCATGCCTGCCTACACCGAGTAATTGCATTTTGTTGTGGCTGTTATAAAATACATTGGAAACATGTGTGGCTAGAAAGGCACATTAAACTCCTGCATCTCAGTGTGAGTTTCTTTTGCTCTGTTTTGTTTTGATTTTATAGGCCAAAGGAGACATTTCAATGAGGAGCTGTGGCTCTCTCAGAGTTTCCTGTGTTCTTCAAGGGGCTTTAGGCATGTGTATCAGGGAGGGAGCAAGCTCAGGGCTGCTGTGGGTCAAAGGGAGGTTTCTGGTCTAGCTATGACACCCCAAATGGCAACCCAGGGTAACATCCTCTCCCTCTAGGACTTGAACTTTTCCTTGGGAACATGGTGCCTAAGAACAGAGAAGAAAGAACCTCTTCCAGTGGCTCATGAATATGTGGTTCATCTCTAAGGGAGCACTTGGTGTCAGGGCAATCCCTGATGAGAAACAGCAGTCTTTCTTAGCAGCCCTGTGTGGATATTTTATCTGTCAGAGTCACGTTCCCATTGCTATTCATGGGACATGTTTGCTACATTGCCCAGGGCTCCCAGCTATCTATCGGAGTGGTTATCTCTTCGTTACTGGTCGTTACTTAGGGTCTGATCCTGTATAAAGCCCCTAGGAGCTGCATGAGTTGTCAACAGGTGTTGCAGGCTCTTCATGTGCCTGAGGTTTTGCATGATCAGTCCCTGGGTTTATGGACAGGTCCTGCCTCCCCTTTGTCAGGTTCGTCTTTGTGCAGCTCTGCAATCAGGAGCTGATCAAGGAAGACAGTGTGATATGTCAGGTTTCATTATCACCCCGGTTCCTGGTAAAGAACAAGGATCGAGCAGCCCAGTTCTCACAGTTTTCAACTTTCATCTGCCTTTGTGCATGAAGCAGTGTTTAAAATGTTCTTACCACTCTCCCCTGCAAATAAGAGAAGTCTGTGCCTCCAGCAGGAGGTATAAAGTATTTTGTTTATTCAGGGAAAGATAGCAATCATGAACGTTAGTCTGGATTTAAAAGCCTTGGACTTTATTAGGGAAATTGACTTCAGTTTAATAGGAAAGAAGGGGAGGGGTGGAGGGGGTGAGAGGAACAAGAAGGAAATTTCAAACAAAAATGTTCCAAGACCTCTTATTCATGAGTTTAGCTTTTGCCTGTTGAGCTTAAACAACTTTCCATTAACATTCCTTATTGAGTACTGCAAATGGAAAAAGCAAATAAACATTAGTCTGTGGCCTGATGTGTTGTCAGGGATGCTGTTCATGATTTTTTCTTTCTTTTTTTTTTTTTTCTCTGTCAGTGAGAGAGAAGGTGCCAATAGTACTGCTAGTTGCCAGCCTGTCCGGACTCCGTGCTGCATCTCTGTACAAAGCAAGCTTGAGAAAAAAGTTTCATTTCACCTTCATGCTGCCCAGATAGGGGCAGATATGAAGGCTTAATATTCACCCTAGTATAGATTAATAGTTGTCCAAGATGAGTCTTCTGCCATCACATCCTACATTACCTTTCCTAAGCTGGTCAGGTTCTGTTTTGCAAAGTCAGTAGGCTTTTCTGGAATCTACCATTCTCATCTGAAGACCTCATGGCTGTGATAAGCAAGGACATCTCTTCATTTCCCAGTCTGCATTTTAATGACCTACTTGTTCTTATGTCAGGATTCTCCATAGTAATTCCTCCCTTTCTCCGTCTCTCTGTCTCTCCCTCTCTCTCATTTTTGCCCCTTCCTCCTCACTGGCTTGAAATACACAGACATCAGATATGTAACCTTTCAAGACTTTTTATTGAACAAGCTAAGGTCTCCTAATCCCTTTTTACAGAAGAATGCCTCATCACCACACCCAGCCCCCTAGCAGGATTCAACAGATTCATTTCACTAAGTGCTTTACCCACCGTTCTCATAAATACTTGTACTCTTCATCTCTCAGCTGGCTATTCGTCCTGCCACCGACATTGCTTTTTCCATTGATGCATCTTCCTTTGCCTCACTCCTTCATTTCTTACTTTAGAGCTCTTCTTACCTGAAAAAAAAAAAAAAAAAAAAAAAAAAAAAAAAAAAAAAAAAAAAAAAAAAAAAAGAAAGGCAGCTGAAGGTGAGTGAAAAAATGTTTCTTATGCAGAAAAGACCAATTTCTAGGTACAACCCAGATCTGTTTCAGGGAAAAAGCTGTTTTGAGCCACCTGTTCTTCAGCCTCCTTCTCCCTCTTTCTGCATAGACCAGAAGGATTCCACTATAGGGCACTTGAGGGTGTTTGAGCTCTTTTCTGCCTTGGCTGAACTATATGACAGTCCTAAATCTCCAGGCAAGAAGGATGCTTAGCCTCATGAATTGGCCTAACTTCTAGTTTCATATAAGCTCTACCACAGGCTAAAACCTTTTCAACACTCATCTCACTAGTCAGCCTTACCAAACAGCATCCATCTTTGGCCAAATTCAATGACAAAAGTTTTGGGGGAAGTGGGGAAAAAAGTCACCCACCTTATCCCTGTGCTTTTTCTGTGTCAGGCTATGTGAAGGGACCTCTTGCTCCTGTGTAGGCTGAGAACATCATATCAGGGATGGCTGGAGTCAACACAAGATCAGCTACATGCTGTAGTATTACCTGGATACAGAACACAATGTCCTATCCTGTGGTGAGGCCAGCACACCTGGGACTTGCAAGAAAATGCATCCCTAGGTCTCAGATGATCTTTCCATATGTATTCTAAAATGACAACACACAACTGATCCCATACAGGCCAGCACATCCTTCTATACCGTTGTGATTTTTGGTCAATTTTTCATTCCTAGCTAGTAATGTGCTGTTGATACTCAGCTAATAGGTTCACCCAGAATGTTCCCCCGATAAATCTCTTGCCCCAGATTCAGGACAGGAGAGGCAAAGAACCAGGTGATCTCTCTGTTTATTTGTTATCATAACCCAAGGAAGCCCGATCTAGTGAGAGATGTCCTTGCCCTTGGCGGGGGGGTGGACAAGATGACCTTTAAAGGTCCCTTCCAACACAAACCATTCAGTGATTTTGTGATTCTATGATTCTAGAAAGCCAGATTGCTTGGCAAGTAAATATATATGTGCCTTTGCTGGAAATTATTACCCTTTGTACTTGAAATAGCTGTTCTACATCATTTAGCAAAGTTTCTATTTAACTTGTTTCTATCTAGTGGGGAATTATAACATCTTCTGAATTCAAGCTTCTTAATTGGAGGTGGGAATCTGCTCCAGACATAAAAATTTAGGCATATGAATGTAGGTGTCTTCCTAAGAACAAGGTTACAAAAAATCCCAATATACTTAATGGAAAGACGAAGCTTGATTCAGTTGCTTAAGTGTAGGTGTTTGATAGTAATTATGCTCCCAGAGGTCACCTGAGACATCTGCACTAAGCTTGCAGAGATAACACAAGACCTACAAGAGAGCCACACCTTTCTGGAAAAACATCTCGAAAGTAGGTGGGATCCTAGAGGGCATCTCTGCTGGCCCTAGATGCCTACGCTTCAGTGACAGAATCAGAGCAAGAGAGCTCAGAGCTGTTCAGGTGATTCACACCAGGCACCTACACCTGGCCTCCAAATAGCTCCACAGGCTACCACAGGCTACCACAGGCTCTACTGACTGTATTAATGAGCAAGAGGAGCTGTTGCATTGACGATAGCAGGAGCTCTGGCACCAAGTTACTATGTATGTGTGCATGTTATAGGCACCTAAATAATCTGTGCCTGGAGCTGAATGTCAGTGTACGTGCTTAGCTTAGGACAAAAGGTTTTGAGGGGGTGGTTCAGAGCACCCATTAAGTGGGTAAGGAATCTCTGCTGCTGAAATCAGATGCTTCCAGTGAGATGGTATTTCTATGGGGGAGTAAGAGGGAAGAGGAGGTAGAGAAGAAAGCAGGAATGGAGCTGTTGTACAGGACCTTGGGTTATTATAAAACAGCTGGTCATGGCAAATGTTTTTGAGTGACGGATTATGAGTCAGATACATTTCAATTAAAAGCAGTATAGACAAAGGTAGGCTGGTAAGCATGATTTAAAAAAAAAAAATCAGAAGAGGAAGCTTTGGTGAATTGTAGGAACTAATTAGCAAAGACAGCTGATCTCAGGATTTGAATGTGTTTGCAGGGTTAATTTTAACCAAACCTATGGAAAGTATCTTAGACATCTATTCCAAGAAAGAAGAGAGAAAAACAAGTAGAGTGGGACTAGAAACATAACGGGATGAATAACACAGGGGTAAAGAATCCTGGGAAGAAACAGGGAACAGAGAAAGCAAAATGGAAAAATGGAAACAAGGAAGCTCTCTTAAAAGACGTAGAAGTAAAATCAAGAATTTGCTATGCTCCAAGTGAATTACAAGCCTCAAAGTTTGTTAGAAAAGGAGGAAGGGTTCACTGGGTATATCAAAATGAAGAAATAAGGAAGTTGAGCATTATGGGGTGGGCATTAGAGATATTATAATAACTTTGTTTCCAAAACCTATTTGAACATGTTACCTCTGTTTTCAAAAACATGGGGAGAAAGGCAGTGGCTTATGAAAATGAACATCTACATGGAGCTCAGGTGCTTATGAAATGATGAACAGATAAGCTCCATCACAGGACTTTAAAGAACTGGAAAATGACACCAGGATTGGTAGTAAAGTTTTTCAATAAAATTCTCAAGTTAGATGTGATATTACAGAAATGGAGAATAGCAAAGGTAATACCTATGTTTTAGAAATGTGAAAAACGTGAGATGGGAAACCATAGGCTTGTTAATTTGATCTTGATCAGCCTCAGGTCTTAGAATGAAATAAAAGGATGTGGATAACATGTAAATGATAGAAATCCATCTTACCAGACTAAACTGACCTTTCCTTGATAGGATCGTTCATTTTCTGAGACAAAGGAAATTAAGTAAATCATACCTATCTAAACTTAACTGGAGTATTTGAGGGAGGGCTACATGGGCAATTATTAGGTGAGCTGGAGAAGGGGATTAGCAGAAGAAACGTTACAGAGAACTGGCTAAAGATAAAATGAAAATGGGGGTAGTATTGAAAGTAGAGGCATTATAAGGAAGGCACTGTGATTTGTTTGGTGATTTACATAATTTTTGCCAATACAGAAGGGACTCAGAGTATCTTAGTGAAATGGGATGTAATTCAAGAATACTTAGGATCTAATAACAAGGGATGCTGCTGTCAGCTTAGAGCTTTTCTGAAGTGAATGGTTGAGAAAAAGACTGGGTGACTAGAAGCCACTGAAGTGAAGAAGCCATGAAAAAGACAAATGCGATCTTAAAAATATTGGAAAGATATGTCCAATAAAAATTGGAAAGAAAGTATTCCATTACAAAAAACATTAGTGAAATTTTAAATGCAGTATCTCAATTAGCTATAACTAAGAGATTTTTAGCTTAGTTAGAGACGGATGACCAGAATGCCTTAGAGCACGTTAGACTTGTTTGTTCAATCAAAGGTGGTGTCACCCCAGTTTTCTTCACGAGACTCAACCCCTTTGCACACACATTCCCTGCCAGCACCACCTTGTGAGAGCTGGTCACCTTTGTCCATTTGTGCATAATTTTATATCCTGCTTACCAATTGTGACCTGACTGCGTAATGGTAAATCATAGCTGTGAAGTGATTCTACAAGAAACATCATAACCATGACTGCAGTGAAAGTTATTTTAAAAGTGTCCCTGCCTCCCTTAATCATTGCATTTGAAGGGTGGGGGTGCAGATTACAGTACAACTGAGGCACGCTAGCAGCTCTGGCTTCACTTCTCACTTCAGGCTTTTGCCCTTCTCCTTTTCTCTCACTCACCCATCATACCCTGATATGACACTGCAGGAAAAAAAAATCCACCTTGGCTGGTATTGCAGACCATTTGACCTAATGATATGTCATCACAAAACCATCCTAAAACCTTTGCTACCAAAGTTTAGTGTGTGAATTTAAGTTGTGTTAGCAGTTCCTGAATGACTTCATAGAAAAAAGAGATGAAGGATGTTTTCAGGCTTTAGACCTCAAATAGAGACTCTTGAGATCAGGCCAGAAATAGCTATGAAATCACTGTAGATTAAATTAATGACAGGCAGAAAGTTTGGTGTAAAGGTGAATCACAGGAGGTTTATCTACAGAGATCTGGCTGTCCTGGTACACCAGGCTTTCTAAAACCAAAAGCATTAAAATAGAAGCCAAGAGCAAAACTTGGCAAAGTCTAGCTACAGGGAACACAAGCCCCAACTAAGAAATGTAGGACTGTCTCTTGGAAGCTGTGATGTTCTTCAATTGCCAGCATGCGGTAAGGAGAGCTAAAAACGTAATTCTAGCTTGTATAACCAGGAGGGTGATGAGTAAGGGACATGATTTCCCCCTGTGAAAGTATATCTAGTACTGGTAGAAACAATTTCAGAGTGGATGTCATAAGGGAGGAGACAATAAAATAATAAAAGATGACTCAATGGCTGGGAAAAATGCCTGCAAATGAGAGTCTGAAAGAGCTCACGTTTGGTTATTTTAGCAACAAAAGGACTGGGAAGTGGCTGTTTTAAAGTGTGCGATTGCATGGAGGGAAAATGCCCAGACAGTGAAAGGTGCTTCTATCTAGCTCTGACACCAGATCGGAAGAGATGCTTGAGAGAAGTGCAGGTCCCTGGCCCCAGTGCCAGAGTACATGGGGGATCTGCTGTATGCGGTGCAGAGGTGGACAGACTATGTGATCTGATGGTTCTTCTGGGTCCTAAATTCTGTGAATTTTTGAATTGTCCTGCAAAGACCTTTCTCTATTCAGGGTTCCTGTTCCTCACCAGAAGACAGAGCAAAAATCCTCTGGAAGGCTTTCTACTGACTACAGTGGCTGTGGGCCAGGGCCACAACATTGCAGTGACATGCATGTGGAAGCAATAACTACTCAGAGAAGTATTAAATACCAGCAGTGTCCTGAAAAGTATCTGTGCTTGTAGGGCTGTGAAATTTAGAACGTTCAAGACAGATCAGTGATATCTTTCCAACCAACAAAGACTTGGAAAACCTCACCCCATCTATGGCAACCCTTACAGACAGATGGAAAGCATGCTGGGACTCTGCTGACAAGACTGTGAGCAGCTCTGAGAGAATTAGCTCTTCAGGTTAACTTTCAGGCAGCATAGGACTAATCTCTTCTTTACATTACCTTTGATCTGCAATTTTATTTTATTTTATTTTATTTAGTTTTTGGTTTTGTTTTGTTTTGTTTTTCTGGGGCTTAACTCACTGCATTGCCATTTCCTCAGGTAAAACCTTGTGGAGATGTACTTCCCTTCTCAGCCCTTGCACAAAGCCCAAAGGTCAAAGAAGTTATGATCTACTCACTGGGACTGACTTACTAATTATCAACTTCAATTTCATGCACTGTTTTTATCCATTTATCTTCTTAAAGAAAGGCTTTTATGCTGTATTTAAACAGAAAATTCCGGTTCATGCTCACTAGCTCTTCAAATATCTTTTGCCATAGGAGGGGGGAGGCATTTCTCAGGAGGCCGAGGGACCTCAGTGCTGAGCTCTTACATTCTCTGTTAGGTGCTATAGCAGCAAGACCACATAGCATCTTTCACAGTCAGGGCTTTAAAACCCAACTTAGGTTCTTCTATCTACTTCAGGTACTTCTATCTGCTGCAGTACATATGTGCTGCATCTTGAGCTGGGCTGCGACTGCACGTGTGACACAATGACACCACCTCTCTCTGGTGGATGGTTTTTACTAGGGGCTCTTTCCAAGGAAACTTCAAAGAGAAAACATCGAGGTTTTGGTCCTTTCTGTCCCCTACTACAGAGGAAAGGGCCAGACATCATAGAGAGAAGAATTAGCTCGGTATCAAGGCCTCTGTGGTTTTATTTTATTTTATTTTATTTTATTTTATTTTATTTTATTTTATTTTATTTTATTTTATTTTATTTTATTTTTTAACACAACCTCCAGAGTTCAGAGGCTTTAGTAAATCCTCCTATTTTGGCTTCATTTCAAAGCAAAAGTAAGAGTCCTAGGGCTTACCTATGACCTAACTGCTCAAAAGTGTAATTTTGTTTCCCTTAAAATTCAGACTAAACAGTTTCAAGCCTCCAGAGAACTTACCTAAGCTTTGCCAGGTTCTGAATTAATCATGTTTAAAAAAGGTAAACACTTTTTACTAAAATGACTTCCCATCCTGGTGCCTGAAAGAGAGGTGCTACCAGGGGCAGCTAAAAGCAGAGGCACAATTGCCTGGGGATAGTACCCCCCAAATACCCCACAGAGTGCCTTTCTCCCCCCCACTGAGTAATACGGCTTGAGAGTCCATCGCTTTCTCATTTTCTGTGTAAGCTACTGAGGAGCAGAGGATGAATGAAAGGCAAAGTGTGATGAACTGCTCTTGAAGGCGACAGTTGAAAACTGCAGTCAACCTGCCGCCGTCCACCTTCCACCCAGATTTGCAGAGAGGGTTAATGAAACCAGAGTCGATCACAGCCGTCCTCTGGAGTGGAGTGCCTGTGTGCTGCAGTGCAGCAGCTGTGGCTCGTGAAAGAAAGGGCTGAGGCTTTAACTGCCACCAGCAAACCTCTGTGACAAAATAAACACACAAGCAAAAAGGTGAGAGCTTAAACTCTGACACCGGTGACTCCTAGCCATGTCTCAATAAGGAAGGCAGATTGTCTGGTGAGCATGCTATTCAGAGGTGATATCAAGTATTGATTTATTTCCAAGAAACCTTAATTACATTGTTCAAAGTCTTGAAAAGGAAGGATGGCCTTGGAGTTATCAGCAATATGAGACCAGGCAGTAGATAACAAAACCCATCAGTGATTCTGAGCTGTTTTAATACACTTCTTGATGTGTTTCTCAGAAGACAATCATCACCAGATATGCTCTTTTAATCTAACTAACCAATGCTGTATGTTGACATCAACTTGTTCCATTACCTCCTCACGTGGTTGAGGCTTTATGCTGCACTTATCTGAACAGATGAGCAGATAACCCCTACTTCCAGAGCATCCTTTGGATTTTTATGGTGTTTTGAATTAGTGATGCAAATCTAATTTTGCTGAAACAGACCTAGAGTCCATTACTGAAGGAGCAGTTTCTATTTGGATTAACAAGGCTGCATTGTGTCACTGCCTGATGTAAGGTGCAGAAGTGCCCAATTTATCAGAATATTAAACACAAGAGCCTGTTGTGGTTTCTCTCTAGCCTACAGAATGTACATTTGCAGGTCTGCAGCTGAAGGCCCTTCATCAAACACCTCATTACCCTGGCAAAGTGAAGGGAAATAGCAACTTAAATACTTCAGGAATATACTGGTTATACATTAACCCACGGGCCTGTAGCAGCAGGAATAGGACAAACACCACAGCGTTTCTTTTGTTTAATAGAAAATCAAACCAGAAAAAAATATATTCCTGTCCTCTTTGGGATGTTGCTTATGACAGAAATGAGAGTGAGGGAGGAAGAACGATGTTGGAAAGGAGTTTAAACTATGCCTGTGCTGGTGGTACCCAGGAGCATTCCTGAGGTGCGCGCTCCCACGCTGTGTTGAAATGAGACCCAGGCATGTGCCACCTGCCCCCTCCAGGGTCCGATGTCCCAGAGGACATGTGAGCTGGACAGAAGCCCTGGCATATTCTGAAAAAGTCTCTCATCTGCACTTTCAATGGAATATGATCCCAGGGTATCCCACACACCACCCCACTGGCCAACCTAAATGGAGTCCAAGAAATCAAGATTTTCTTTCTGGCTGAGTAAAAAGCTTTCTGAGTGACCTTGTAGAGTTACTGGATCCTTTGTGGCTGGTCTATCTTATATAAATCAATGTGGATAGCTTTTATCTACTTGGTAAACATGCTTCAGGTAGAACTAACACTAGAAATTACAGCACGATACACCAATAGGAGGAACACAGGTTCAGATCTGGGGTTTTGCAAACCAACACACCATCCCTTGTGAGGCTGTTGCTTTGCAATTAGACCTTTACAGGTCTGTGGAGGCTCCAGAACTGATGTTTTAGCTGTAAAATCATCTTCTTCCACAGAGGAATCATTACACACAAATTCTGCACATCTCAAAACAGAAAATGCTCCCACATTCAACTGGAAAACCTTTGTCATTGCTAGTATTTTAGCTGTGACCAACAGGGAATGGTGGCCAAGAATCAGCTGAGCAGCTGCCCCACCGAATGAAGAAGATGGGTAGCAAAGCAAACTCTGAGTTTGTGTCTGTGTCGCATGCTGTAAAGGTCTGCTGTGTTCAGGATTGATATGCCTGCCACAACGCATAGGAAATAACAAAGCAGTGTACTGCTGTGTGCAAACCCAGAGCTGCTATGCAAGATTTACCTTTCCAGAGAACTATAAACTTCAGTGAACTGTGTATCTTCTCTGTCTGTTGTTGTTTATGTGCCTATTGATTTATATATCCATCCATCCACCCAAAAGTAACTCACAGCTAGAGACTTCTCAAATGCTGTACAAGTGTTTCCATGTCCCTGTTTTGATTCTCCCAGGAGTTATTATTCTGGCAGTTCACAAAGCTCCTTGTCAGCCTCTATAAAGTGAAGAACTTAATTGTGCAGAACAGATAGTTCTTTGCTGGTGACACAATGCCTACCAATTATGAAGATGGACAAAAATTACCAGCAACTTACTTCTGGGGTAAAGTTTGCAACATCAGCTGTCGATTTTTCTTTCACTGAGACAAAAGGTTTTGCATTTTGAAAATGTATCAGTTTGTACGTACTGCTAGTCACCCACCTAACCAACGGGGAGAGTTACCACAGCAAACCATATGGGGCCATAAACAACAGGAAGGAAAAGGGTCTTCGTATTATCGAAGTGATGGGAGTGGGTATAGTTCAAGGCCCTTTGCTGCTTCCACTCTGCCCTACAGCAAACTGTGGGGATGCAGGAGGCAGAGAGGATTCATAGAGATACCCAAATCCCACTTTAGAGTTTCCTCACCAATGCAGAAACATTTGAGCATCCCAGGGAGCCCTGCCTGTGTCAGTGAGCTATGAAGACCTGACCTTGATGGTCCTTGGACAAGATCCTTAGACACATGTAACTCCCACTGAAATGGGACTAAACAGGAGTTAGTGAGGTGATGATGTGAACCTCTGGTGTCAGTTCCTCATCTGTACCATCTAACTCGAAAAGTCATGGGGATGTCAAACTGGGGCACTAACATTTGCAAATCATTAAGACGTCTGCATTGGAGACCAAACCTTGAAGATATTATATGCTCAGATAGTTGCATGAAAGAGTGTCTTGAAGGGGGTGCAATTATTTTAGTGATGTCCCTAAACTGGATATAGGCAGGTACAAGTGGCAAATTGTATTTCTGTGAGTGCTTCAGACATCTAAAACAAATATCTTTGTAAGTTGTGATTATCCTGAGAATATGAAGTTGGCATCCTGGCAGATCAGGCCTGAGTAGAGTAAGAAAGTAATGACAGTGGAGATTGAAACAAACAGTTAGCAATTTCTGTTTGAAGAAAGGTGCCCATGGAAAAGATGTAGTCTTTTTTGTGTAGTGGCTAAAGATGCATTTTATCCTTAGCCAGGTTTACTCTGTCTCACAACGGGGAGGGGTTTCCCTCAAGACCAGTTAGTATTATGTAGAATTGATAAAGCGTGAGCTGAATCCTCCTTTTTCCTGTACCTGGTGTGATTTCCATTAGTTCCTATCCTGGGCAGAGGCAGCACAAGCAGCAGCACACCTTTTCTTCAGTCATTTGGCCTAAGTGCAAATGACTATGAAATAAAAGATCAGAGGAGTTAGGCCATATATCATATTTTGCTCCCAGTCTTCAAGGCTCTGAAGAACAAATAAAAAATTATGCTTTCTGAAACCATGACTCTTATCTCAAATGCCCAAGATGAATTTCTCTGTTCCCTTCCTTCCTTCCCTACAGCCTTTTGGGCTCAACTGCCGGTAGTGTTTCTTATCTCTGTTCCTAAAATGGACCGTATCTCCTTCCCTCCTCTTCTTTCTCACAAGGACCCGCATACCCATCCCCCCTTGGCAGGAAGCACCAAGAGGGATTTGCTCCCACCACGACTGGCAGAAGAATCGTATCGTGTAATTTCTGGTCTGAATATCGCTGCTGACCCTGCTTTGATGATCTCCTGAGATCACTTCAAAACTGAATCCGCCTCTGAGACCACGATTCACGCGCGGCGTGGGGAAGTCCTGAGCCACTGACCAGCCTATCTACAGTGAACCGGTCACTTCACAAATGACCTGCAATCCAGCTCCTGGATTAACAAAACGTGCATGCAGATTGTTGCATGCAGAAAGTACAGGCAGGGGCACAGTTACCTAAAATCTGCTTTCTGGGGAGGCAGTAGTGTCAGCCTGAGAGAAATCTTGCCTGGAGCTTTGTTCTTGTCAGGTCTTTGAACACTGGGAGAGCTGCCTCCATTGCAGTCATGAGAGAGCTGCACGATGGGAAGACATGCAGGACTTCTCTGGAGTCAGCTACGTGTGGATTTTATCGCAATACAAAAATCTGGGAGTTGTAATGGGTGCTGTAGCATGCATGCTAGAAAATAATTAAAATGGCTAAGGGAAATGATGCACTTGGAATCACTGTGCTTCCAAAGCAGTCAGAAACAAATGTGCAGAAACCACTTACTCTGGGGAAGGGAAAGCACTGAAAACAAATAGCCTCGGGCTTGCTTTCCTACAGTTTAGAATCAGGCTTCCTGTGAGATAAAGAAAACTGCTGTGGAGTTCAGGGTTTGATCCTGACCTCCTTATACCTCTGGGTTCCCAGGGACTTCAGCAGTGACTTGCAGAAGGGACCAGCTCCTTTGAAGGGCCCAGGAGCCTATGGCTGCATTAATTAACGCGTTTAGCACTGAGGCAGTTCTCAATCACCTGTTCTGCTGATGGTGTAAGTACTAAGTCAGAACTGGAAAGGCACCAAATTAGCTAAGTGGTTTCCATCATTTGAAGATGACCCATGATTCCCGCCCCAATGAGAAAATACGTCACCCAGTAGGAGTCTGAGAAATGAGGCTGTATCAAGCCATTTGCTAAAGCCCTTTTAAACTCCTGTTAAGATTTGGAATTGAACAGCCAATTTAAATTCATCTCTTTTTGCCAATTGCTAATTTTATTTAAGATGAAATAATCTCAAAAAATATTTAACCAGCATGCAAGCAATAAATGTGCAGATGGTAGGTGGGTAGACAGATAATTTATGACCTAGAGCAAGCTATAAGCCAGCTTTACCAGTGGTAAATGATGCCCTATGTGTTTCAGACCTTTGACACTTTAGTTAACTTGAATGATGATTTAGCCCACAGAACAATTCCACCCTAAAACAAAACATTTCCTTGATTAAAGGATTACTTAGGGGAATATTTAATGTATCATATAACAGCAAAATCCTTTTACTAAGCAAATAATTCCAGATTTCCAAAACTACGCCAAACTGAGGTTGTACTGGCAATTCCGTATCTGCTTCATAGGAACCATATTTCTCATTTTTAACTAGATTTTTAAAAAGTAATAATAAGCTATTGGAAATGTAAACAGTGCATAGAATAAAAATATTCAGGCCTTTCTTGGAAAATAAAAAGCCCATATATGTAGTTGGGCATACTTTCAGGTCTGTGGATACATGCCATTATTTCATGAAAACCAGGATATGCAACACTGGAAGGGATCTCAAGATGTTTTCTGGGCTGGGTGTTCCTAGACTGTGGGACATTTATCATCTATGATAGACAAACTGTTTCTAGGATGTTTGTGAGGCAGCTAACCTATTTCTTTGGATAAACCCATCCAGGTAGGCAGTTGTAACAGACCACTAGATAACGTGGAAAAAATGGGTAACATTAAAGATGCTGGGAGTGTGGGAGGATGATGGGAAACTAGAAAGCATGGCATTGGGAACTTAATTGAGCGGATGAGCGGATGTGATAAGAGGGGGAGAAAAGGCCAGAGGCAACTCTTTTCTTGCTCTCGACACTGTTGCGATGTCAGCAAAACCCACTGAAGGAGATAGCTGTATTCCTTTATCCTTTCTCTTTTGAATACATTTCCTGCTGATGCCCTCTTTCTTGGAGCTTGAGATAGAAAAGTGTGATGCAGGGGATTCAGACTGGATTCTTCTTTAAGAGCTTGCCCAGATTGCATTAATTTTTCCTGCTCTGCTGATGCACCAGTGAGCAACTGAGTGTGGAGGGTTTGGTCTCTGCGCAATGAAAGAAAAGCAGGTCTCCTGTCTAGCCTATGTCACAGCTCTCCCCTGATCTCCCTCATCTTTGCCCCATGCTCCTGTGGGCTCTGCTTCAGTCATGTCACCAGCTTCAATGCCCACACCTCTCAGGGCTGGAAAACCAGCTCATGCCCGTGTGTTCTCTAGAGGTCCCTCAACTTCCACCTGGCCATAATGATACTCAAATGCTGGCATTGGAAATACCGACTCTGTGCACTGGCCCTACTTGTGGAGGAGGCATGATCAGCAGTGAGATATGATACATGTCCATGCAGAGGGAGAGGACCAACCACCATGAAAACAGACACAGCAAAAAGTGGACTTGGTCGCTCAAACCAGATACAAATATTTTCCAACACCTGTCTCTTCTTTATTCTATTTTCCTTGCATATACAAACTTCTGGTGCCTTTTCTCTGTTATTTTAGCCGCAACTTACACATATATTGTTTAAGCACCTAATACTATCTTTTTTTTTTCTTTTGAAGAAGACTGCATTGATATCCTGAGTTTTTTTCTGAATTTATTTTCTTTTGGTGACTTTTAAGTATAAGCCTCAACCTTGCTTCCTCCTTTTTACTCCCTTTTCATTCTCTAAGCTGGATATTTTCAGCCATTTCTTATTTTTTGCCCTCTTAACACTTTCTGTTGCATCTATGCATACTGAGCTGAAGTCTGCTGGCAGTACAGTTGCACTGCATTTCCTGACTACCTTTCACAGACCATTTAGTATTAGTTTATGAGCCATAAGCTGCTGCACTAGCCTCTTCTCTCTGTTTTACTGAGAGCAAAATGTGGCCCATTTGCACCTGAGATTGTGTGGTACAAAACACCATGGGAGCAGAGCTTTTCACAAAATTGCCCAAGGCATCCAGAAAGCATATGGAACAGACTTATTTTTTTAATGTCATTTCCAATTAGTTTTGGTGTCGTGAAGGCTTTGCCCAATTTATACTGGACACCCATTATTTCACTCAGACCCACAAACTTTTGAAAAGCTCCTTTCACAGAAATCCTAGGATGGGAATGCAGAAATTGTTGCTTGCACCGGGCATATGTGCACGAGGGAGGTTGGCAGCAGCTCTGTCCCTGACTCAGTCACGCTGGAAATGATGGCCAGTCTCTTGCCTTGTCCTCCTGATGACACAGCAAACCAGGAGGTGGAAAAGCCAGTGCCAGTCATAAGCCCATGTTCACAATGCCCATCCTCAAGTGGCTGGCAGAGGTGAGATTGCTCAGCTCAGCAGCTGCCCTGTTTTATCGTGCCAAGTGGAAATGGGTCCTAGAGCTTTCGTACAGGCAGGCTTTACCTTGGCCATGTCCCTTTAAATCAAAGCATTTGCAATTCAGTAAAAGCAAAGGATAAGTACAATGAAAGCCAGGAGTTCCTTTCAATACGAAAATGTTTCCCCAAGTGACTCAAATTAAATTCATAAAAAGAAATCCATAGTTCCATGAAATTTATAGATGCATTATAAAAAAAGTAGTATATTGCAGGTTGCTTGATTTACTGTTGATTCTTTGGGCAGCACTCAGCAGAGTAAAGGAGGAATGTGATTTGGAAATGCACTGGAGGGGATTCAGCAGTATGCTGGCAGCATCAAGTTTCATCCAATTTGAGGGGATTTGCACTCTCCTTGGATACTGTAACTAGCTGGGCTTACTATCAAATTACATTTTGCTGGATCTCCTGTAAATCTGAGAACTAGTGAAAATAAATGCAAATATAGTGACTTTTGCCTCATTTGCGCTCCCATTAAGCTTTCAGTTATTCTGACATAATTTGTTTCTTTTTTACTGTCTCTTTTTTATGGATTGTGTATGAAGACTGAAGCTTCTACACTGCAGAAGGACACAAGATGATCTGTGTGTGAAGAATGAGGATTATGGACAAAAGGTCCTTAAGAATGGGTTCTGTCCCAAGTTATGTCTACAAAAACGGTGCAGATACTTGAGCATTTGCTCTTCACTTAATCCAGAGTGGATGGACTCGTGTTCCTTGTGATTTCACCAGCACATGAATGTGTATGTATGTGTCCACCACCCTGGAGCAGACTTGTACTGGCCAGATTGGGTAGTGTGAGTGAGTGACCATCTTCGTTTGTCCATACAGCCACATCCTCCTCCAGCATCTTTTCATTTTTACAAATGCCAGAATTTTCTGCAAGCCTTGCAAGCCAAGCCAAGCTCATGAAAGGCAGGCTGAAAGCACCCTGACCACAAAGACCTCCCTGTAACCAAGGCAGTGTGTGTCATTAGCCCGTTTTCTCTCTTTCTCTGTTCTGTAAGTTCACGATGATGTTGTTTTGATTCAGTGCTTGGACCATCACTCTGCCACTCCCATAGCCAGATCCATGAGCAGCAGACAAGCTGGTGGGAAGGACATTGTCAGTGAAGAAAGTGTGGTTAGTCTCACTATTCCTTGGATCTTTCTGTTCTTCTTTCCACTTCTCCTTTCATCACTCAGATGGGAAAATATTAATGATTTGGAGGCAGCTGCAGCCACAGGAGAGCTGAGCTTGTATTTCTCCTCTACGGGGTTCCCTACTGAGCCTCAGATATACCTGGGCTCCCAGCTGCCTTTACTCCATTTTCATTAAAAAGCTGTCCTGCACTGTCATATACAAACAGAGAATGAGAGATAAACCGCGCTTTGGAGTTTTAAAGCAAATGATCAGCTGAGGTGGACAGGAGCTATAAGCACATGGAGGCAAAGTACCAGGAAGGCTGTAAGATATGGTGAGATGTGAAACCTGCATTCTGCCTTTGCTAGAGAGAAAGGTTGGCTCCCACGAAGCCAGAGGAGTCTTATCAGAGTAATCACATACAGCCGTGTTTTCTCAAAGTAGTGTGCTAAAAACGTGCAAAAGCAAGCCCTGAAGCCTGCCGCAGAGATATCAATGAGCAGACACTTAAAAAGGCTGGGCGCTTGTTAATGTTTAACAAGCGAGTCCTCATCTGACTCTGTGGTGTTGATCTTTATTTATCTAATCTCTAAATTCACCAAGGGAAAAAGAATTCTTTCTATTAGCCTATGATAAATAAGTAAGGAGGAAGACCTGGAAGAGTCTTGCTGAATTTATTCTGTTTAATAATAATGGAGCCTGTTCTACACAGCCTTCCATTTATGAGATGAAGCAATATTTCACAGTGGTTTAAGCAAATCCTCTTACCTCAAACACGATGGTGAAAGAGGTAAAATTTGTCTATCATGGGGTTTGCAACTGGATTTGAGAACTGTCTTCACATTACTGCTTCTGCCAGACTCTTTTATGGTAGAAGCTGGGAACAAGCCATTTTGAACCAGAGCTAGTTAATTTTAGCCAGGGACTCACAGTTCAAATCTAAGGACAAACCGTGCCTTAATGGAATATTTTTGTGGGAAATTTGTAGCTTTTCTAGCTACTTTTTAGTAATCAGGCTTCTGTCCTAATCCATGGAAAATACAGACACCCCTTTTACTGAAAGTAATTTCTGTGGAATTGTACTAGTTTGCTCTGCCATTTTAGGCAGCACAGCAAAAATACTGCCCATGTGGGATGATACGATAATTCTGGCGGACCAACGAGTTTCTTCCGAACCCAATTAGAAAAAAGTTTCAACCAGGTCTACTAGAGTAGGATCCAAAATGCTGTATCCAGGTCTGAAATCTCCCATGGGTTCAGATTTGGGGTCTGTTTGAAGCCTCGCTTTTACAGCCCACTCAGGTAGGATGAGTGCCACAGCTGTTCGTAGCCAAGTTTCATAAAACCCATGTCAAAAGCTAGAGATGAGGCCACCAGCTTCCTACAAACTGTCTTGCTTGGAAGCAGTCTGTGCTGCAGGACATGATCCCCTAAAAGCAGGATGGCAAAATCTGATCCCAGGCAGAGGGAGGATCCCCTGTTCCTGATATCTGCCTTAACAGGGGTTTATAAAAGCCATTACACTTAATGAAGCTGGGACTGCTATTTTCAGGCTACAGCACTAGGAATTCTGGTAGGTTTATTTAATATAGAGCAGTCATTTCCTCTAAGAGTCCATGCATGGTTTTACAATCTGACTGCCCATCCATACCTCAGCTAACTGTTTTTGGGGGGGGGTTCAGGCTTTCATCTTTTCTAGTTGTCATGGTGATAGTAATACAAACACCTCCGAAGGATGAGCTACTTCCCTTGGAAGAAGAATGTCTTACTGTACACACAAGGACTGCAGAAATCTTTAATGTAATTTTGACCACATGGTAAGCTAGTTTGGTGCGTCATAAAGCAGAAAACACCATCTGGGGCCATGGTCATGCTAGCTCCATCAAGGGAACCTTTTATTTTATTCTCTTCCATTCTGAAGACCACGTTTTGTTTCTCACTCAAGACAAATCAGGGGTATAACTTATGAAGAGTATTTTGCAATCTAAATAGCTATTTATACATTAAGTAAGTGGAATATTTGCTGCCAAAAGAAGTTTCTTCTCAGATTCAGATGTAAACCATGTTCATTATGTGCTTCCAGAAAAGCCTTCCAATCCTTTATCCTCCTGCTTATACTGTTTTCCACGTAGGAGGTTGAGCAAAACATCTCAGCCTCTCCATAGAGGACTGATAGCTGTTAGCACACACTATGAATGCAATTCCATATCTGATGAAACTGGGAGAGACTGTGTGAATAACTTGTTCAAAGTGTATGTAGGAGATGATTGCCAAAGCCCAGAGACAGCCCCGGCACAGCTGGGTGATACCTGACCCATACTCAACACTCTAATAGCAAGTACATAATACAAAATGTTGGTCTCCAAAGCAGCTCTAACATGATCAAAAAAGATCTTGCCATGTCCCTGGCTGGGAATAGCATACCAATACTGGATGCTGGAGGATATGCAGCAACCTTCTTGCCCCTGGAGTCTTTGCAGGGTAAAAAAATCTCAAACTTTGCTTAGGTGGGGGGTTCTTCTAGAGCTTTTGTGTTACTTTCCCTAGGAAGGAATCACTGGACTATAGGCGTACCTGGAAAAAAAAAAATGTTCACTGGAAATCAATATTCAGAATGGAGTCAAGAGAAAAGTCCTTGTAATATGAAGACAGGCAGCCTTCTGCAGTAATTTAGAGTCAAGCTGAGGATGCTATAATTGTCTTACTCAGCATGCAAAGAGTTAAAGCAATATGCTTTCAAATGTCCCCGGCTGCAGTCTCACCTCCTCCCACTGGGTCCCTGCCCTATATTCTGGCACTGCAACTGGTGATGGAAGAGTCTGAAGGAAAACAGAAAGAGCAATATTATCAGCATTCGGAAAATATAAGAATAAACTTTGCTCCCTGAGGGAATGGCTTGAGTGACACAATGGAAAAAAGCCTGGGGACATGTCTTCCTGCACCCTCTGCCTCCATTGCCAGTGCAAAGGCCCCTGGGCTTCCAATTGAATTAAGTCTGCATTGTGTATTGCACAAGCAGGGCATGTCTTGGTAAGATACTCTTGAATAGTTCTTAACCATGAATATGTGCCGAATCTATCTGATGTTGTTCAGTCATAAGGAATGAAGTTCACCCTGTGCCCAGTTTAGCAGCAAATATTCTTCATTTACCTTTGTAGTTTTGAGATTTATAATTTTACAATAAATTCTAATATATATATATATATATCTAATAAGTGAAATATTTTATTTTATATCAGCTCCAAGAAAAAAAAACTGAAACAACAGTATTGGATATACGCACATAGAAACATAGACCATATATTACTAGTATATTTACAATCTGTATTACTTTAAGGCAAATATATATAGTAAGACTGAACAGAAAAGGTAAAGTAGAATGACTGCAAATGCTACTCAAAGGTTTAGAATATTTTGAAAGTAACTCTAAAGGTATCTCCAAGAAGATTTCGGTTTGGCATTGAAGTATTTGTAAATTTTCCTATATATTTGTGAAAACAGCAGTTAGAAGGTGGCTTTTTTAAACTTACTTGGCAAAAGTTTTAATAGCAACAGCTGTCTAAACATGCTACAGGACTTCTCTACACAAAAATACAACATCTACTGAATTTTTGGATTGGGATTTTATTTACAAGCAAATCCTGTTGCTGTTGCACTGCCTTCACATACTGCATTTTACAGAGAGTTAGACTTTTTATTTCAAACAGCCTTTGGGGTTTCTGTGAGGGAGAATGGCAAGACTGAAACAGAGAAGAGAAAAAACCATGTGCCGGTGCTCAAAGTTACAGATCTTGTAGTAACCACGAGTTCACTGCTTTGTAAAGGTATACAACAAAACTGATGTGGAGGGTGTAGAGTAGTTCAGGGCAGAGGAATAACTCTGATTTTGTATGCATGCAAACATTTGAGAGCTGTGTTACAGCAGCACCACTGTTGACTGCCCCCAGTCTAACCAAAGGCCACCTTCACCCTCAGTCCCTACCCAGTGCTCCCCATCAGCTCTCATGGCACCAAACCCAGAAAGCAGCAGCTCGAGTCACAGGGCCACGTTTCCCCTTCTCCAGCCAGCTCTCCTCTGCCACGCATGAGCAGTAATTTGGGGGAGATGAGAGGGGCCAGGACATATCTCTTGGACTACATCCTTCACACTGCTGCTGGGACATAGTGAATCAAGTGAGACTGTCACACACTGAAAAGTACTGGAGTACCTACACTGGCTGGAAAGGGGTCCAGGCTGTTCTGAGAAATTAAGTCTGGGAATCAGCTAGTTTTAACACACAGAGCTGATTAGAAATAATTCCCTGATATTCACGTGTGCGTCTCTTACACAAATGCTGGCTTTGACAGAATTTTGTTCAGACCTATAACTTTCTTCTCACTAAGATGCCTGAACGTGATGGGAGCATTTTGCTAACACCAGGCATACAACATATAAGCACTATGCAAAAATCCCTATGACCACTCTGCTGTAGTTATTGGCTCCCCTAATTCTTACAACCTATTTGCTATCCAGCCATACCATACAACTTCTCTGCTGCCATATCCCAGGCACTCAATGTTTGCCATACTCAGGAATCTTCCAGAGCTGAGCAGGGCTGCAGATGGTACCTACAGCTAGGTGGCTACTGCAGGAGTTGTACGGATCTGCTGTATGGAAAGGGACAGAGTGGATCAGAGACTGTGTGCTTTCACAGATAGGTTCCCATGATGTGACCCTTTCACAGCACCACTGCAGTGATCTCTCCCTCATGAGCAGCCCTTGTGTCTCCCAGCTGGAAATGCTCTGTCTCCCACAGCCTCTTGTACAATGGTCTGGGGAATCACCCAAGGCCTCTTCTTAGGAGGGCTGGCTGCTGTAGAGCTGCTTCTGTGCATGCAGAGAGCCCATGCCCAGGCATCTGCCCGGAGATTCATGGAGTGAGATGAGGTTTGAAAGAGACTCTGGTTCTTGGAGAAATGTAATAGGACAACAACCATCCTATTCCCCCATTTTCTGACAGTCTCCACTGAATCAGCGAGATCATAACCAACTATTAAGATAATCACTAAGAATATAAATGCCTTAGGAATAACTGAAAAAAAAAAAAGAGAGAGGGAAAAAAAAAATAGCAAAAAAAAAAAAAAAAAAAAAAAAAAAAAAAAAAACAGGAAGAGAACAAAGCAGTGAACTCTGGAAAGAGAAGATGAAACTAGTGAGCCAGAGTCATGCAAACCTCAGCATTAGTCAGTCTGTTGCTGAGAAACTGAGAATACGTCTGGTCTAACTCCCACTAGGCATGGGTGGTGGGTTTCACAGGAGGAATGAAAGCGCAGTGAGAAGCAGCATCACGTTTAAAAGTGAATTTTCAGATGGCATTAAAAAGAAGGCCTTGAATTGTCTCCCAAAATTTTGCCCCTCCCCCCCATATCCTACACTGTTATCTAAGGTTTTTCTTATTTGAAAACAAGAGATGTCTATGGACCATTAAGTAGTCAGCTTGGTGGCATTTGAGCATGGACTAAATGTGAGCCTTTACATACTTTTCTTATCCACAGAGCTGAGATTTGGCACTTTTAAGGAAAGAGGAAAATTTATGGATTAGACATCCATGCACGTTCCCACTCGGGTAGCCCCATGTTCCCTCCCAGCCGTGTCTTGGCTCAGACACCTTGGAGAACAGTATCAAGGTAACCATGGTGACAAGGGCCTTAAAATGGCTGTAGTCATGATCATTTAAAACAAATAACTGCGTAAGTCTGGCCTAATCCTAATGTAATCCTCGCAAGTCTGGCAACCTAAAAATAGAAAGGCAAAAAAAAAAAAAAAAGAACAACAACAACAAAAAAGCCATCCACCTACTCAGAATTAATTCTGCCTCAAACAGCGGAGAATTTGTGCTTTGCAGCTAAATCTAAATTCTGCTTCTCCATGAGACAGGCCCTTTGTGTCACAAGTTCATTGTTATATTTTTAGACCCAGACGCTGAAAGGTGGGGCCCAAATATAAACCTCATTGTACTTTGGCAGCAAACAGGAACCAAATGATACCTTGCAGAGGTCAAGCTCAATTCGAATTCTCTGGAAGGTTGGAGGGTTTTTTTTGTTTGTTTGTTATGTTTTTCCCAGACACCATAGTTTTATCATTAGCTTCCTTCACAGGAAGTTTTTAATAGCTCTTCATGTGGCTCTTATGCTTGCCACAGTGTTCAGGGATTCAAAGGCTTTAAGTGACTTTCTGGAAGACCATCAAGATGGGATTAAATAACCACTCTGCTATTTTAACCTGGGTCTTCTCCTTTTGCAAGCCCAAAGTCATCCTTTGTGGGTCAAGACGTCAATATCCATGGCTGCACTTTGCCTTTGAGAGAGATGCTTGCACACTTGTCAGAAGTTGCAGTAATGAATAAGCCAGAGTTGTACAATACAGAGACAAATAGAAGCAATCATGCGAGGTCTGTGTCAGGAGTTTGTGTGCAGGACCAGCTACTCCCTACCAAATTCTGGGAGTACAGCCATGTCTCTGGCTATCTAAGGAGCTGCACTGGTGAGGGGATACTGAGAAAGGAGTGCGTTCTCCTGTGCTTCTAGGGTCCCACCGTGCTCTCCCCATGAGCATAGATCAATGTTGTCATGCACATTGTTTTCAGTGTCTGAAGTAGGATCTGAGATGTGGCAGGGCATTCCCAAGGTCGTCCTTGATCAGCAGCAGGACACAGAAGGGAATCCCACATCATTGCTTCCAAACCGACCTCAGCCCCACCAGCTGGGGAGGGAGCACCAACATTTTCACTGCATATTTGGTCTCCCCCACAGGTTTGAACTGAAGAGAGACACTCAGAGTAATGGAAGCAACACCAGGGCTGTAATGGAGGAATGAGGAGGCTGGGAAAATCTTACCTGGCTTCCCACAACCGCTAGGTACTCCTTGCAAAGTGCTGATGGAAAAATTCTGGTACTCCTGTGTTGAGGTAGAGAGCAGGATGCGGCAGCACTCAGGTGCAAAGGGAAGCCTCACTTTCTATTTCCACCAGGATATGGGAAACACAGCTTACTTTTAGCCTTTTTTTTTTTTTTTCTGCATAAATTTGTGAGAGAAGCAGCAAAAGGGGGCTGAGAAAAGCAAAGCTGATTTCAAAGATATGCTTATAAATCTCTAATGTAGTATTTTAATATCTTTTAAGGTAATCATCCTCTTTCTACCTCCCAGGTCTGTTTATATATTCCTTATGTCCTGAGTGTACAAGAAGAACTTCAACTTCCCATGTGTGAAAAACAGCCATCATAGTGAGGTGTTGATGTTTGGAGCGCTACCTGCTACTATAATAGAAATGATTAATAGTGATAGATCTTTTTCTACACCCACACAGACAACAGCATCTCTCCTGGGAGAGCTGACAATCTAATTGTGGCAGAATGCAGGGACGCCTGAAGTGCATTTCATTAGTTATCGACTGGGGCATTCTGTCTCGTCCTTTAAAAAAAAAACACAACTCATACACACAGAAAAACCACCTGACAGGAAAAAGGAAAAGCGTGTGCAGTACTTTTTAAAAATCAGCACAGGCATAATTAAAGATAACAATGCAGCAGCAAATCAGTGCAACCCATCGGCATTTTCTTGTTTCACCGCACACGACAACATATTTGCCCCAAGAGACATTTTTGGAGGTGCAAAAGTTCACCTGCAGCCTGTTAATTCACGTTGGGACGGGACTGCGATCACTTAATGGACTCTTCTTGTGCTGGCTGCTATGGTAACTGCTGCATCACGCTCTCCATAGGCTTGTTTTCGGAGGAGAGCGTAAACTGTGAGAGCAAATCTCAGATGGGTTTGTTACTGGAATCAAAATCCCAGGGCGGATTTGCAATTCTACACATGGTCTTGGCCCACTGAGCGCTCCTTTTATGGGCATGTTTGCTCATCTGGCTTAATTTTAAACGCAGTCCTTAAGCATTGTGTGCTCAAAAACACTTCTCAGAATTGAAGTCTTCTGGGTTTGGGCTGGGTTGGAGGCACATGTAGAAAGCTTAAAAAAAAAAAAAAAAAGCACAGAAAAAACACGAAAGGATGAGATTAATAGAATGGAGATCAGGTTAAATCATTCAGCCCATCTGGCATAGTCATCAAGCTCAAAGGCTGCAGAAGCAAAGCCCTCTTCAGAAATGAGGAAAGAAATGTCCTCAAGAGCTGGGAAGAGGAGATACCAAGTCTTAACCAAGTGTACCCAAAGCAGTGGTAAATACCCAAGTCTGCAGACACTCTGGAGCAACAACACAGAGACCTGGGAGTGGAGATTTCTCATCCATCTCCTTGGTGTGAGCACTACCATGAAAAGGGACATTTGCCATCTCCTGTCCCATCTGCAGAGAGGGGCAAGGCATCAGGTGCTGGGGCAGGATGGAGGATCTCTGTGAGTGGGAAGAGGGAAAGTGTTGGGGGAAAGAAAGGGAAAAAGGCAACAGCGAAAGGGACATGAGAAAAAGAAGAGGCAGAGAAGTGAAGGTGGATGTCAGTGACCTGCTGGGAGCTGGCAAATGTGTTCCTGCAAAAAGATGGGTGAGCCTGGGCTGAGGTCAGGCAGTGGCAGACAAGCAGGATAGGGTTAATAGCAGAGGATGTAGGTTCATGTCTGGGCAGGAAGCAGACTTGAGAGCTGGAAGGGGCCTCAAGAAATGAAGAAGGCTATTCCTCAGCCTACAGCAGGACCCTCCCTGTCAGGGTCATTTCTTATAGATACATGCCTGACCTGTTCTTAAAGATCTCCAGCGGCAGATGCTCCTGGAGCTTCCCAGACTCAGGGGTTCATCATGTTTTTCTCAGAGTTGGTGTTGAACATCCCCTTTCTTTCTCAAATGCATGAGGAGAACAGATTGATTATATCTTCTCAGCAGTGTTTGAAGACTATTTAGTCTATTCCCCTGGGTTCTTCTCTAGGATTTCTTAAAATATAATGCCCAAGTATTCCAGCTGATGCTTTAGCAATGAGCTTTGAAAGGATTATTTAATGTACCTTGCAAGCTATGTTCCTCTCAGGATATCTCAATATGATGCCAGCCTTTTTTGCAGCAACATAACCTTCTTGACTGATGCTCAGCTTGTAATCCACCATTACCCTCACATCTTCCTCTCCAGAACTGCTACCAACTAGATTTCCCACATTTAGCCAGGGGAGTTATATGACCATAGAGTCATATACTTGTTTATTCCTGCCTGAGTATTGTACCTTCTGTACCTGCTGAATGCCATTTGGATTTTTCCTTTCAGACCAGTCTTTAAGGTCATTTTGAATTTTAACCCTTTCCTTCAAAATATTTGCCACCACTTTGATCTCCAAAGTTAATGTCTGTCCTTTCTAGTACCTCATCTATTTTATTAACGAAGGTACTCAATAGATGTTATTCAGGACAGACCCTTGCAAAGACCTATTCAATCCGTCCATTTTAACATGGATCTAGGGATGATTTCATTCTGGAAAAAGGCAGAAGAGATACAGAATGAAGAAGAAAATGGGAGTAGGCCAGTTAGAGTAAAAAATCTCTTGGACGGGGTGGAGGTGCTGTGGTAGATTTAAATAGGTAGGGAAATGGAGTGTAGTGGCATACTATTGCTTTAGGCCATGAAGTAAGAGACAGAAGTGAGTCAAAGGACAAAAAGAAGCAGCATGAAAATCAGGGGAGCCCTAATTGAACTGACGGGTTCCCAAAGCATTTGATAAAATCAGTGAATCAAATCAATTATTAAAAAAAAAAATCAATTAAAAAAAATCAATACAACCATCAACAAACTGTAGAACCTATGTGTGGTGCCTGTTAGACCAATCAAAAGGAAAACCACATCTAGGAAGAGGCAGACAAGCAATGATTTGCCAGTCAGCAAAGCCACCACCAAAGCAGAGATCTGGCAAGAGTAAGAGTGCTGGGGAAGAGGTTCATGCAGCACCAGCTTGTGCAGTTCCCCAGTGCCTCCATCTGCAAACCACTCCAGTTACGTCCATGGGACAAGCACAGGGAGCAGGCAGCATTGTATGAGTAAGTATCCAGTGGAGCTGAGAGCAGGAGAGGGAATGACTGAATGTCATCTGATATCAGCCGTCAGCAGGAAATGCTGGAAGGCAGCTTTTTTCCTTGCTGCTGCATCTCTGCAACCTGCCATGTGTGAAAGTAGGGCTTTCAAAAGGGGATCAGTGAGCAAAGCCCCAAGGAAGACAATCAATCAAGAGATAGGGTGGTGTGCCTCACAAGCTGTCCTCCTCTGCTGCCCCTTTCCCAGCAGAGGATGTCAGCTCCTGGGTCTGCCTGGGGTTTGGCCTTACCTAAGCCAGATGGCAGCCTGGACATTCTGCCTGTCCCCATCACATGGTGTGAGCTATTTAGTCTTTCCACCCTCTGCCCTGTGTGATGACTTCTGAGGTGGCGAGAGCTGCCCCGTGTGGGCGGAAGGGCTGGAGGGCAGGAAGGGCTGGACCACCACAAAGAGGTCTTCCTTGGCTGCGTCACCACCTCTGTCACCGGGAGGGCATAATGACAGGTCACCAGGCAGGCATTAAGGTCATGGGTGGGGAAATGACCATCCCAGCGTCACCAGTAGCATGCACCTGCTCCTGACTGTCCCAAAATGTGTGATAAATCAGCAAGGACAGACCTCGGCCCCTTGGGCTTGGCCCCGTGCCACTGTCACTGATGGCAATTCACATGCTGAGCTCCTCTTGCTCACCATTCACATGGGATGTGTTCTGACACACACTACCCAAAATAAAAATTCCTTTCAAACAACATGGTTGTCTCTAGAGTTGTGTTTGGGCCTCAGTCAGCTCCTGAGACACCAGAGGCACCCTCCTTCGAGGCAAGGAGGAACTCTTCCTTGGTCAACAAGCATTGCCAGCCTCCTGGGAAGCTTGCAGCCATACAAAGTAGGCAAGCTGTGATAGCACTCTCTTCCCATATATTTTGCCCAGATTGACAGTTCTTCCCAGTTGCCACTGGTGATGGTTTAGCAACCATGTCATCCCTCCATGGAAGCTCTTCTGCTTGGCCACAGCAGGAGATGTGCCTGAGCCCTGGTCTGTGGGAGCTTGAGGGTGTGAAAGGAGGTACACAGGGGTGAGTAACATGAAAATGATGCTGAGCAGGCATCTTCTGTGGTCATGAAAGATATCACGCCAGTGTGGCAGTCCCTTAGGGACTCTGCTGCTTTATATCCTTCCAGATGAACATGCAGACAGGGACCCCCCTCACCTTGGATTTAGCTGGCAAATGCCCACCAGTGATTATGGTCAAAAGAAATCCCATACCTGTGTTTTCAGAGACCCCAAACTTTCTATCATCCACTGTCCTCCAAAATAAAGGTCATATGTAATAACACAAACAAGGGCTAGGCTTTATCACTCTGTGCTTTATGCTTTACCTCAATGTACCAAAAAGAAAGAGACAAATTAGCTTGAAGCATCCATTTTTCAAGATACCTGGGCACTGTTTTCTGCCAGAGAAATATAAGCCTGAAACCGTCTGTTATTTCCTGTGAAATATCTCCCCTGTCTGACAGGGCTGACTGCTGCACTTCTTACTTCCTTTACACAAGCAGAGAAAAAAAAAGGCAGCTCATGGCCACCCGTACTTTTAACTCTGTTTACTGATCTCTACAGCTTCCTCACGAGACCCTGCCAAAAAGGCAGTTTAGCTGACTATGGGCTGTTCTCATTAATCCCCCTTAGCTAAACAAGATGCAGGATGGAAAACTGCAAAGCAAGAAAGCCAGCAAATTGCATCGAAGCAGTGTTTTAGGAAATCTTAGCAAAACACTTTTTGCATCACGCCCCTGTTGATGAGCAGTTGTTTCTAACGAGTTGCTTTTTACCAGTCTAAAGCACACGGATATTTGTATGCATGTAAGGCCATTTGTAAAGTTTCTGGAAGGGCACTTCCTTCCTCCCATGCTCCCACGGCTTTTTGATGTCTTCATTGCATTCAAAACATCATTAGCTAGCTGACCAAGGGTGCTGACCCTTCTTGTTTCCACCTTATTTACATTGTTTGCATTTCAGAGGAGCTAATAAAAGGCAACAGTGGCAATGCTTTAAGCAGGAGTGAAGCTATGACACTGCTACTGCACTTATCAGTTCACCATGGGGCCTGCTCCTGCATTCAAAAGCACAGCAAGAGGAATGAGAGGCCCCTTTTCCCTCTCCTTTCCCCTTAGCCAGCACTACTGCTGGGGAAACCTTCATCTTGGTCGTTTGGGTGGCTGATTCATCTACCTATTTGCATAGCCTATGGGTGAGATGACACAGGAGGAAGCAGGCAGTGGCTGTTAAAGACAGCCAGGAGATGAGGCTGTGCTTCTGCCCTGTGGGAGGTAGAGGAGGATGGAGACCCCTTGGTGGGTACCTCCAACAGGGCTGTGCCCTGCTGACTCTCAAGGGAAGGGAGACTTTTGCCTCTGAGGTGGGGCGACAGCAAAGCATGAGGGGCACAAGCCAGGGTCTGGCTACACTTCATAGGATCACAGAATAGCTGAGGTCAACAAGGACCTCTACTCAGAGCAGGGTAACCTACAGCAGGTTGCTCAGGGCCATGTCTAATTGGGTTTTGAATGCTTCCAAGGCTGGAGATACCATAACCTCTCTGGGAAACCTGNTTCTTCTTAACTCCCCCCATCAGGTATTTATCCACGTGGATAAGATCCCCTTGAGCCTTCTCCTCTCCAGGCTGAGCAGTCCCAGCTCAGTCACTCCTTTTATGAGAGATGTTCCAGTCCCTTCATCATCTTCATTGCCCATCATTGCTAACGAGGCAGCTGGTGACTGGCATGTCAGAGCTCTCTGTATTCTACCTTCTGATCAGCTCCTGTTTTGCCATAACTGCTCTGTCAGGCTGGAGGAGCCCAGCTGAAAATTGCTCATATGTTGATATCTGTTTGAAAGAGCTCCCAGCCCATGCACATGATGCTTTCCTGACAGCATGCCAGAGATGGATCATTCGACTTGCTTTTTGTTTTCTTTTCTCTGCCAAACTCACAGACTCAGCAGTCACAGAAATATAACCTCTGAGGTATGAAGCTGGTTCTTCAGTAAAGACACAGAAATCAGTGCTCATTTCTTTATTCTTGTTTTGGCAAGTGACGTTACACTTTGCTCAGATCCTCTACTACCTATCTCCACTGGCAGTATAGCAAGCTGGGAGCTGGCTCCCTACATGCTCAGAAACTCATTCCTCTTTTGTGCTTAAGCATTGCAATCACTGAGGCATCTAAGTCAGGCAGTTCTTGTAGATGGCTTGGAAACAAGTGGTCAAACTTTCTGTGCTTCATTTCAGCACAGGTAACAATGCTTCTTTCTCCTTTATCTTTCTTGCTTTTTTTTAAGTTGTGGTTTCTGCAGAGCTTCTGTCTTCTACTCAGTGTTAGCTTAATACAATAAATAAATCTGTGATGATATGATAGTATGGGATAGATATGATATATTATAAAGATAGAAAGATAGAAAGATAGATAGATACATACATACATACATACACACTATGAAGTCTAGTAGCCAAAATACAAGTTCTTTCTTTCCTTGAGCTATTCCTATTAGAGGTATGCTGAGAGACTTCTTCCAGCCTTTTCTTAAATTAAATTACTAAAGCAGTCTCCTGAAATTGTTGCCTTCACAGAATAATGGTCATGAAACAGGTGAGAAGCTTGGGGACTTTCCAGTCTTCCTGTAAACAATAACTGCATGGGTTGCAACATCATCCATTATTGCTGATGTGCGTGGAAAGGGGAGGGGTGAAATTACACATTGCTGAAAATCCAAACAAAGCTAAATCTTCTTTTATGATCTTCTAAGAGGATGCAACTTCATGCCATTTATGTGTCAAAGTTTTCAGATAAAAAAGTCTTGGTAAATTGGTAAATAGGGTAATTTTCTCTAAATACGCGCTATAAAACCCCAACACATTTTCTCAAGCTTAGGAAAAAGAGGGAAACCAGAATGATTATTTCACATAGAAAGTAAATCCCTTACTAGTCAATGTTTCTGATGGGAAAGGAAATTATTATATAGACCTGGCCAGGCACCATCACATATTCCGTCAGAAATACTTCTGTGGGCAGAGACCCACAAACCTACAGTATGAAGGGATAGATCAAGAGACCACCATGTCCGCTGGAAGGATTACAGTACATTACTTTACAGCAATATGCTGCTTTGCCAACCCGTCTAAAGTTACAGCATTTCCATAATCCACGTAATATACTGAAGAGTTATTAAGTTTGAGTAAACCAAACACCAGTGGGTGTGACAGCCATGTGGCAAGTGCTTGACTCAGACGTCTACCACAGAACATGAATTTCTCATATATTTTTGTACTCCTCAGCGAGGACAACAAGCAAGGCTGGAACTTATTGGTCAAGGGCTCGGTGGGCTGTGTCAGGATGACTAAACACTTGTCCTGGCTGTGGCACCAATCCTTGACTAATCTCTCTGTGCCTGAGGTTTCAGCCTTTCCGATTGCTTTGTTCTCAGGCATCTTTCCCAGCAGGAGAAAAGAAATGTTGTCTGTGGAATAATTGCCCCCGTTGAACGAAGATTTGGCTAAATATGTTGTGACATAGGAATACAAACATATGAGAAAAAGTGGGAAGTTGTTTAAATTTGCTACAAACAATCATAGCTCATAGCCTGTGTGTGCTGACAAGACATGGCGTAGTTTCTGACAGAATGGATTGGTTGTGTCCTCTCATTCTGCCGATCTGGGTCAATGAGTCTTGCAGCATAAAATGACCCACATGTTCAGCTGTTTTCAGGAGCTAGATCTTAGTAGTGATACTGGAAATGCTCTGGTGACTCTGCTATTATGCAGAGTGATATAAACAATGAACTTCGTGAAGAAGCCCAGAGATATTGGAGAGTGTCTGAAGCCTAGCACAAAACCACTCTTGGATGTCCTGCTGCTTATAGACTGTGTCCATTCAAGCAAGGCAAAGCCTCTCTTCCTGGCATATCTGTCATTCTTTAATGGTGTTACTTGGTTTAATAATTAACCCCACTTATTGATGTAGCTATTTTGATGTATTTACTTTAAAAACTGGGGATTTTTCAGACATTTCTTAGAATAGCAGCTCTCTGCTCAGTAAAGGGTAGGGTAATTTGCAGTTCCCAGCTAAACTGGCTCTGAGCTTTGACTGACCATTCAGGGACTCTTTGCCATACAAGTAACAGCAGAATATGTGAGGTGTTTGTAGGCTCACCAGTTCCTATTTTACAGTATGACAGTTTGTTGATTAATACTTCCAAAATTGTGGCAGTCGGGGAAATGCATAAACACGACTCTTGTTTTCTTGTGTGTGTAGGTAATGTGTTCAATAAAGTATGAGCCAAATTCAGCTGTTACATTACAGTGCACAAGCTGAGTACCCTAAAGGTAACTAAACCTCATTCCATTTCAGACCAAAAGAAGGAGTTTTGAGCCAAAGAATTCTTTCAAAAAGGAAATTAGCTTAACAAAAAATGTGACCACTTTCTATAAACATTGCTTGTCTGTGTTTTCAGATCATCACAGCTATAATAACTCTACTAATAAACTTTATTTTGCATTATTAACTCTGGTGTTAATTTAAATCTTGAACTGGGATGCAGATCCTGGAGTTAGTTGATTGTTAGCTAACATAGTGAAAGTCCCATAATGAACTAAAGCCTATCAGTAACAGAAGTTACTGATTTAGCTATATGATTAACTGCAACTGTGAGGCATTACCTTTCAATAAGTAACTAAAAAGAGGATTTGAGCCTTGTCTGTGGGTTGTTTTGGTCTAATGTTCTAAGGTTTTTGATTCTCCTCCCCCCTTACAAATACTAGCTAAAATAATTCTCACATTGACTGTTGCTTATGTCTTTGCAATGCATTTCAGCACACGTCTGGAAATGTTGGGGTTAAAACACAGCGGGGGGGGGGGGGGTAAGATATTACATTTTGCTGACTTTGTTCTTAAAAATTCTTTGATATTGTTAATGAGCTACAAGGAAACACTAAAGTATGGGTGTGTGGAAGAAGCAGAACAGTTCTGAATCCATTCCCATCTGTAGGTCCCCCTAGATTCCTGCTGCAATATGGGAACACAAAGAAGACACTCAGTCTGGGCCATCAGACATCATTATGTTCCTCT
The DNA here is from genome assembly GCA_013399115.1 of Anseranas semipalmata. Lineage (NCBI taxonomy): Eukaryota > Metazoa > Chordata > Aves > Anseriformes > Anseranatidae > Anseranas > Anseranas semipalmata. The sequence goes on from VXAA01003938.1 coordinate 1,057,029, forward strand.
GTTATGCAAGAAAATGATTGCAAGGCATGTTCATAAGGAGATCATCATTATACAATTAAAGTGAAACTAAGCTGGTGTTTGGGAGCATTTAAGCTGCCATTAGAAACTGAAGCTCAAGCTAATATCATATTTCAGCGATGTTCTGACACAAGCTCTGAAGGAAATTGCCCTAAGTGAGTTGTGCCTGGATCTATATGCTGGGGTATACAATAAAGCTGATTCCAGGCATTGCATCTTTGGCATGCCAATAGTATATGCAGAATAAGAACATCTCTGTAACACAAATACTTCTTCTATTTGAGCCTGTAGGCCTGTTCTACCTACCTTGCAGTAACTTCTAACCTAAACTGTATCAGGAATGTGCAAGACAAATTCCTGCATCCATTTTTGCTTGAAGCAAAGAACATCTCTTTCTGAAAAGCAATCCAGTCTTGATTTGGAAATGGTCAGTGATGGAAGAATCAACCAGAATGTTTCCAATGGTTAATTTTCTCTGTGGTTAAAAACTGTTCCTCACTTCCAGTCTGAATTTGCCTGGCTTCTGCTTTCAGCCACTGGATCTCATTATATAATTATCAGCTATGTTAAAGAGCCCATTTTCATACTTCCCTTATCCATGTAGGCATTCATGAGTGTGATCCAATTTATGCAGCTTTAGCTGTCAAACAGTCCCTGTATAATCTAAACTAGTTCACTAGGCCCCTTAGCAATCAACTTAGAGAGATGGCTATCCCTCTTCCACGCTTCTTGATGCTGGCAAGCACATCTACTTTATGCACATCTACATAGCTGGACATTGCTACACATTTCCTCTCCTCCTGTTTGGGTTGGGTTAATGAGTGGACATTGTACGTGGACCCAGTGTCTGGATGACTCTTGATGTGACTCTTCCATTTTTGCCCTACACAGAACAGAGCTTTCATACAGTCAAGGGCCCTGATAGGGAAATTATACCTCCAGGATCTTGTCTAGCTTCCTTGAAATAACAGATATATTTGTCAGTTACCTGATTCCTGTGGCTGGCATGCTAGGCGTTTAGTCTGTACCCCTCTATCTCTGTAAGGTTTTCTCATACCTTTGCAAAACAGCATATTTTGCAAAGGAATGAGATCTTTTCTGTTCCAGGATGCAGAAGGTCCCTTGGTGATATCAGGCTATTGTTTATGTGATGTCCCCCTTTTTTCCTCATCTGCACATCATGTCCAATGAAATGGTTGATGAAGAAAGCTAATCTGGCAAATTTCGGGGCAAACTTACGCTATTCCAGAAAGTTTGACTGACCTTCCTCTTGCAGCAAGAAGCAACATTTCCTCTAGTGGAGTCCTCAACCCCACAGTTTCCCAAGACTCTCATTTTCCAAGAACATTCAAGAGCTACTGGAAGAATTTCCTTCTCTTCCCATCCCTGTCTGGCTGGGTCACCACCCAAACCACTGCCACTGTCTGCATGTCTCTTTACTGGGTAAGCAGGATGTGTTCTAGACTTGTCCACTTCCACCTTTCAATTTCTTTTTGAGCTAAGGGGGAAAGAATGGTATCTTTCCTTGGCTCCACTAACAGGAATCATGCTGTCTTAATGTCACTCTTGCAGATTCACATCAATTCCATTGAGTCAGGTCACTAAGCTGCTGGATATCTACGCTAAGGATCTGTATGATTCTGGAACTAACATGTTATGCTCACAGTAGCGTATTTTCACTTTTACAAAAATAAATTTTAAAAAGTGAAAAGGGCAACAAGAAGCAGAACAGCAGTACCACAATAAGAAGAAATAACTTGGTAATGAGAACTTGAAATTTCTACCACTTATATTCCTAGACTGATGTGAACCATTAATAGTTTTAGTTTCAGATATACAGCAGATGCTAGAGCAAAAAATCCTTTATGCAGGGAAGAATCTCTAGCCCAGGAATGCTGAAAAAGATTAGTTAAAGTTTAAGTCCTTGTGGGTAAACAGAGTCGGGTCTATGACGCACTGCTGACATAATGCTTCAACCAGTGGCTAATGGCAAGGATTTCCCCTGTAGTGACCCTGTGGTAGGAGTAAGTGGCCCTTTAGACCCCACTGGAAATGTGCTGCTGTTTATAAGGAAAAGTACCCTGAATCGGAGAGTGTGCATGTGTTTATGTATGTGTGATCACAGGCACAGCTCCTGATGGATATCACATAAGAGGAGTACTTTCACCACCGCTTGTAGAAGCACAGATGCGTCAAAAGCTGTGATCCAGAGGGAACACATCAAAGGCTGAGCGAGAACAGTTAATCCTTCACGTCTATCCAGTCTTTTCTGCTGCAATTGTCTGCAGGAATGCTGCCTACCACCAGCTGCGGCAGTGTGTGTAGGTGAAAACTGAGCCGGGGGCTCACATCACCACAACTTACTCCATGAAAGCTACTGCTCCGTAATGGTAACAGCCAGCCCCGACTGGATTTGCACTGCAGTTAAATGACATATTCAGATGGCATAATTTGTGAACACAACTCAGACGCAGCGATGAACCTCCATCCTCATTCCCCAAATGAACATCAGAGCCTCTCCCCTGATGCCCAACCTTCTGGGTGGCATCATGGTTTGGTGGTGGTTCCCCAAAGGGGTTAGATCATCCAGACGATTCTGAGATTTAAGACAATAAAGTCCACCTAAACTGGGGTTTAGGAGATCTGGGAGGAAAGGCTGAATATCTCTTTTAGACCCAAATCTCTTCTACTTGATCTTCACTGTTTGATACTGAAAGGCAGTGCATTAAGCAAAGGGTTTCCGTCTTCATATACACCAATCTGATTTATGAGTCTATTCTCTCCTCACAAGGGTATTTATGCTTTGTATTTCTCCAGAACAGCCTCATAGCTTACAAATATTTGCACGTGATGGAGCTGGAAGAAGATTTTTAAGAATTTGTAAATAATTTAGGCAGATAATTGCCATTCATTTAATATAATTCTCTAGGAAGCATTGAAAAATCTCAGGGTGTTTACAAGAAATTTATTTCTATGCCAGAAAACCTTTACATAGCTACTGCCAATGCTACTGTGGAAATAATAATACTGTAAGATTTCAAAATCATGTTTATAAGCAGGAGCTGCTATGGTTCAGAAAACTCCAATGATTCACCAGCACTGTTGTTATGGTTAATTTTCCTGGAAAAGTACGTTATTGCAACAATTCCTCTTTTTTGTCATCACAGTGTTTATTCCATTATCTGTTTGTTTTTACTGCTGAATCTTAGTTTGGCACAGGGATTCTTGTATCTAAAAAGGGTTTCTAAAACCATCAGTGTTTTGAAACATATACGAATTGCCAGGGGATTTTATTTTTGGCTTTTTGAATAACCTTGTATTTTTGAACTTTTTAACAGTAATGAGCAATCCTCCCTCTCAAATAACAACATTTTAAAGTGACGTTTCAACTTTTGTGGCTGCAGTCCACTCTTTTATAATGTGGGAAATGCCCTGCCTCTGAACTGTGTAAGTGATACGTCATTCTCCACAAGTCTGCTTTTTAGCAGAAATGAGTAAACACCTCCGAGGTCCTGAGGACGTGTTTTTAAAACAGTGTCCAGCACTTGCAAGGATTGCAACAACGATGGCTAAGGAGCTAATAGAGAGAAAACACCAGGTCAGGAGAGAGTTGCTGAGGACAGGACAGGATGAAAAACTTGAAGTAATAGAATGGAGCAAAGGAAGATTTTTGCTTTGTTCCCCAGCAGCAAGGTCTGCTAAACTGCTGACTAAGCCTCCCAGGGGAGATAGTAGGAGTCCCAGAGGATGAGCGGTAAACACGGGCCTGGACAAAGCACTGGGAAATGTGCTGCTTGTCAGCAACCCTCCTGCTATGTGATGGAGATAAGATAGGTGGCCTAAACTGTCTCAGAAGACATCTGTGAAGCATCTCTTGAGACAGACAGGGAGCAGGAGGTGGGGCCAGCCCCTCCAACACCTCTTGTTCCTCCAGTCCCTGCCCTCCTGTCCTTCTCCCATTTCCTTCTCCTGCTGCTCCCTTCTCCGCTCCCTTCCTACCTTCCCCTGTAAGGTCCCATAAACACCTATCAATGTGTGTTGTAACTTTTTCCAAAGAAGTTGATAGCAATCTGACAGTCTGGATTATCACAGTATGTTGGGGATATTGAGATCCCTGCATGCAGCTTGTAAAACAGCCACACCTCACCTTATGGTCTCCATGAGGTTTTCCTGGGAGACGATGGGGAAGGACCTTTTGGGGAGGGCCCTGCCATCATGGAATGGATGTGACGTGTGAACCCTCCTCACTGCATGTGTATGGATCTTTGCCCATGGATAACACAAGCCAGAATTTTCAGTTTTGGGATGGATGTTTTCAGACTTCCATCAGAAGGTTGGTCCCACGTGACGCAGACTCCTGGGGAGCTTGAAATGAGAAAAGGTGGAGAAAAAAAAATCTTTCTTTCCTATAAAGAACAAGGAAAACCCAGAGTAGAGCGTTTTAAGAGTAACATTAAAGTTTTCTCATCCAAAGGGAATCTCTGTGGGTCAGATTCCTCTGAAGAAATATAGACATCTACGTCTGAGCACCCTAGGCCTCCCAGCATCAGCAGGAAAAATAACCGCAACTAAAAGTGGTACATATCATCTGAAATACCTTTGAAATTTGCCATGTATTCCTGTGCATTGACTCAACAGGGATCCAACTGAGATTAGCTCAGATGTAAATAACTGTGTTGTAGACATACAGAGATAGGAAACATAGATCTTGTCTCTGTGCCTTGGTGTGCCCTAATTTCACTCTTTATCAGGGTTGCAGGCAATGAACCTTAACACCACTCCAGCTTCAATTGTTTAATTTCCCTTTGCCTTCCAGTCCATTTTCAATTCATGCCTGAACTTTGTGACTTCTTCCATGCCACTCCCCATACGCAGAGCATTCCTCCAGCTGAGGTTTGACAAACATCCTGGTTCTTAACACAGCTCAGAACACACCTGCTCTGCGAAATACTGGAGCTGTGGTGGCCCCACCCCAGTCAGGGTTTTCTCAGTCCTGTGGTGCACTGCTGGCATTGCCAAGTTCACGACCTCCTCTTGCTTGTATCTCACTGGTTATTTATTGCAAGGAGGTGCTGGATCCCGCAATAAAATGATAAATTCACCTCTCTAAAGCCTCGAAGGTCAAGTCATTCCCATGTATGGAGTGGAAGATACAGGGAAAACTGAAAGGAGACTTGAGAACTGTCTCATGATGGTCGTTAGGTGAATGACTTCTGCCAAAATGTGAATAAATTGCTCTCTATGGCTGCTGAAGGTAGGACAAGAAGTGATGTATTAAAATGGCAACAATGGTTAGCTGTTAGCAAAAGATTTGTGAAGGGATGGTGAGGTTCTTGAATACCTTGGTTAGATGGCAGAGACTCTGTTGCTATTGGTTTTAAGATCAAACTTGATAAACATGTCACACTGCCATCACAGCTGAGCAGCAGAGCAATGGATTAAATGGTTGTCCATGACCTATTGCCCGTGACTTCTGTGTGTCTGTAGATAAGTATCAAAAAATGCTGAATAACAGAGCTCATCCCAGAGCAAGACGGGGACAAAAGGGGAAGGGTAGGGTTTGGTGATGTAGTTCTGTAGACCTGGGAAAAGTTGTTTTTTAGGTCACAGTCCTGTCTGATTTCTAATGAAGTTGCTTAATTCTACAGAGCTTACAGAGCAAAATCCTGCTGAGGTTAACAACGGTTGAAGTTCAAGAGCGGGTATAGAGTCAGTGAAAGCATCAAAAACATGCAGGTGCACTTGTTTCTCCTACTTGTTGCTTCAAGAGATACTTGAAAATACAGATCTGACAGGTGTTTTTCTCCTTTGGAGCACAGAGAGCTTTCTAAATATTTTTTGTTTAGTTTTGAGTTGTATCCCATTCCTATATGGGAGCCAAAGAGCTGCCAAAGAGCTGTCATTTGAACAGGCTTGCAGGTAGACTGGAGAAATATCTGCTTTGACTTGGGAAGTGTAGGTTTAAGGTAAGCACAGGTGGTGAGATGCTACTAGTGCTGTAGTAACAGCTACAGCACTAAGGCATAATGGTTCCCTGGGGTCACAGCTGGAAGATGAGGTAAGTGCTGTCACCCAGTCTTTCTGCCTGCAAACAGCTTCCCATTCTCAGTGCAAGAACCACTGCAAGCAGCAGCTCTTCTGATCCTTTTCTTGTTTCCTCAGCCTCATGTGAATTCCTAGGTAGGTTCAAATGCTCTGTGAGACCCCAATATCTTAATATGACCAAAGCATAGCCTTGAAAGCAAATAACAGTTTCATCTTCTCCAATGGCTTCTGCAGACTATCCCAAAACAATACTGCTACAGCTAAATTGTTAGTGGGGACAACACCATCTCAGATTTATCTCCATGGACTTCCGTTACAGCCATACAAATATAAATAGTTTTACTCTGGCCCCATACACCACATCAGAGGTCTTAGATACCTTCCATACACCTGTGCAGGTATTCTGATGAAGATTTAATGACCATGTTTTCCGTGAAAATAGGAACTTGATGACATGAAGAAAAGAAATCTTTTCCATTTCCATTTTCCTCAGGATCCTCCAAGACCTGTTAGATCTGTCTGCCCCATGGGGCAAGTGCACGTGAGACATCTCACACCCCTGGCTCCCCCCAGTCTCAAAGACCAGGGCACTTTTTTGAACATGCCCTAACTCCTTTCCGGTGTATGCTGAGCTTCCTTCACGGAAACACCTTCTCTGAGTCACATCTTTGCACTCAGCTGGGATTTGGCCAGGGACCACACCTGAAAACATATGCTGAGAAACATGCAAGGATACCAACCCAACAATCATGCTTTAGCAGGGTCTACATTTGCTCTGGCACCCTTGTAGCCTGTCAGATGATTATGGTTTATTCTCTAGTCAGGTACTCAGTTGTTTAACGTCATCATTTTGTAGGGTCTAGGCTAGGATGGCTGTTCCTACAAGGTGAGATCGTGACATTGTTCTGGAGGGGTGTCTTGTCTGGAGGCAAGGCTATGCTGCTCACATGCAGGGAATGATGCATAATGTCCCTCACATGATGTCAGTGCTTGACTGGACATGGGAGTCAGATTGCCACATATCTTAGCTGTCTCTGTGGTGCCATGGTGGCTTGCATGGCCCAGCCAGCATGGTCTGCACCAACCCATGTCACTGCCTCCGGAGGCTCAGAAGGTGACATGGAAATAGTGTGTTGTCTTGCTGCAGTAACCATGCTGCCAAAAGGAACCCATTGCCCTGAGGGGAATGAAAGCCTTGAGACTGGCTGGAAGGAAGCAGAGAGAGGTATGCGGTAGGCTAGATCAGTGCCTTGTCCTTACACATTGGAGTATATATGTTCTTGGACAGGTCCAACCAAACTCATCCACTTAAAATAACTCACACAAACACTCAAGTTTGTGAGGTGTGAAGACCCCAGGGGCACACTCCTTCACACAGGGTCTCCAGCATGGAGGTCTGAAACTAGGTAAGTAGAAATGGGACTAGTTTCTGCCATGCGAAGTGGCAAACCCAACTTAGGCCAAACTCATGGACCTGGGCATGTTCAAGCCATATTGTTATGATGCATGATCCCATCAATCCTGCCAGGACTGGCAGTAGAAAGCTGTCTGAGAAGGGGGCGTGAAGTAGCCTCAGGAGAGGTGGAAGAAGAGGGAGGGCTAGCTGAGGAGTTGGCTGAGCCAAGCAAGCCGGGTGAGGTGGTGAATCAATGCGTCATTCCTTGAGCAACTACGAGGCAACTCCCCAAGGGGTTGCCCTTCCCAGGCAGGAGCGTGTGTCTGCACAATGTGCGTGGATTGCTGGTGGGGTTGAATCCCTTCTCAGGACCCAGCAGATGAGTCAGAGTTGACTCAGGTCTTTGTAGTCCTCTTTGCTCAAATGATACTGGGTAAAGAAGGGAAAAGATGAAACCTGTTTGTATTTCTTCTATTGACTCCTAGTCTTGCTATAAACTATAAACAATGCATAGGGGCATTTTTCTCTCTCTCTTTTTTTTTTTTTTTTTGGACAAACTTGGCTGCTGGGTGCACACATTAAGCTATAAATGCAGTCTTTCATAGGAGAAAACGGCTTCGTTTATAAGCGTCCCATTAAGCAAGAACATGTTCCATTCTTTGTGGGGAGACCATTCTCCTGCCCACATGTTGAGGTATCTTGGAAGCAGTATGTAGCTCTTTGAGGACCAATTATTAATTTGAATTTATTGAGTGCTGACAGATGTGCTTGGTGCTTTATGGTCACATAAGGGAACCCTTGTGGCTGCACTATTTCAAGAGAAAACTCCCATGAAAAGGTAGAAACCCTTTTGGTTTAAGGAGACGGAAAGACACTGTTCTGATTTTTGAAACACTGGCCTCGGCGGCACTCCCCAGCATTGACCAGCTTATGGACCAACTTCTCTCCTTAGCAAAGTGCTAATAAACACTAACAGAAGTAAACAGGGACTCTCTCCTCTGCAACCAGCAACATTTGCTACACTGATTCTGTCTGCCTCAACTATATCTGAGGGACACAAAGCTTCTGGGTACTAAGAAATCAAACTCAGTTTGTTTTCATCTGTGTAACCATAAAAGTTTAGCTTCTCATTCTGAAAACAATTTGTGGGTTGAAGGTTTTCTTTGATCTTCTGTATTGCCTTCTCCCATCATCCTGTCCTGCCAAAGCAAATGGTATCTCCTGTGAGTCTGTGGTTGCAAGGATGATGTAGTAATAAAGACATTCCCAAATTATTTTACTTTTAATGATACTTCTAACGCTCTCTTTCAGCAGTGAAGAGCAGCAATTCAGCTAATGGAGAGACATGTGAGCATAAAATTCACAGTCTGGTGTTGACTCTAGAGGAATGAAGCAAGGGAGGCATGAGCAAATCCTACAGACTCACACAACATAGCTAGAGGTATTTTTCTTCGTTAAATCAAAACTGGCTGCTCTACACAAGTAGAGGTATGGTATCTCTGGGGCTTCCAGACTGTTTGTTCATGCAGTTTTTCTGGTAGCTTCATAAAGTAAAATCTCACCTAACTCTACATCTTGACCCCAACCTTGAGAATACTGACAATACTTAAATTGTTGTAAAGAGCAAAGAGGCATGCTCCCTTCTTACTGCTGCTGGCGGGAGAGGTGAGACCCAAAAGGCTCTCTCACACATACTTAGGATCTTTAAAACCAGTGAGTCACTGACACATGGGATGGAGTCCGGGAAACCATTCTGCTAACGTTTTCCAAGTCCTCAAGCTTTTGATGTGTGATGGTGAAGGTGATAATGATTGAAAGATGAATCTGTTATGTTTGGGGAGGTGAAATGGCAAAACACTGTTGTTTTTTTCTTTCCCCTCCCACAGGTTAGATTACGCTATAGAGAAAGAATTTACCCAAAGGCAGATAATGCTTAAACCATTTAGAAATAATTAATAGACATTAGAGTCATTGCATACTACAGAAAACTGTGTCCTGAAAGGCTAGACAATAACTTTCCTTCTTAGAGTAAAGGATGTTTGTTTAGGCCCAGCTGGAGCTTCCGACTACCTAATTATCCAGAAATGAAGTAGTTGTGCTCTTAAGGAAGTCAAAAATGCACTCCGATGAGTGCTGGGCAACACAGGCCACCAGGTTTCCACAAAACGTCATGCAGATATGTTGTTAAATTAGTTTTGCAGGTGGAGCCTGTGCTTAAACTTCTGCACTTTCTAAAAGGTCAAAATAGGTTTATAATTTGTCTGCAGAATAGTTTTCTTCATTTTTTAATGTCATGCGTTAAAGTAGCAACTTAGAGACAGCTGATATCTGTGCTCAGGATCTATGAGGACCATTCTCCTGGCCATGGCCAATGACAGGACCTCCCTTGTCACTCGTGGGTGACCACCATCCCTCCTTGGGACCATGGGGGAGACAGGAAAGATTGGATGCCCTCCAAGAATCAAGTGCTTGGGAGAGCTCATTAAATTTGGAAAGTCCTATCTCCTGGGTGACGAGACACTAGAAAGCAGCCCTGCAGAGAGGGATATGGGGGTTTTGGTTGATAGCAAGCTTAATATGAGCCAGCAGTGTGCCCTGGCAGCCAGGAGGGCCAACTGTATCCTGGGGTGCATCAGGCACAGCATTGCTAGCCGGTCGAGGGAAGGGATTGTCCTGCTCTGCTCTGCGCTGGTGCGGCCTCACCTCGAGTACTGTGTGCAGTTCTGGGTACCACAGTACAAAAAGGACGTGAAACTATTGGAGAGTGTCCAGAGAATGGCTACCAAGATGGTGAAGGGCCTGGAGGGGAAGACGTACGAGGAGCGGCTGAGGTCTCTTGGTTTGTTCAGCCTGGAAAAGAGAGGCTGAGGGGAGGCCTCATGGCGGCCTGCAGCTTCCTCACGAGGGGAGCGGAGGGGCAGGCGACGATCTCTGCTCTCTGGTGACCAGCGATAAGACCCAAGGGAATGGTGTCAAGCTGCGACAGGGGAGGTTCAGGCTGGATATCAGGAAGAGGTTCTTCACTGAGAGGGTGGTCGCGCGGTGGAACAGGCTCCCCAGGGATGTAGTCACGGCATCAAACCTATCGGAGGTTAAGAAGCGCTTGGACTGTGCTCTTAGTCATATGGTCTGAATTTTTGGGCAGACCTGTGTAGTGTCAGGAGTTGGACTCGATGATCCTTGTGGGTCCCTTCCAGCTCGGGATATTCTATGATTCTATGATTCCTTGCCCATGTCTCACGCTTGTTTTGTCTATCCCTTCTCCCAGGGTATGGGAGAAGCTGGCAATGCTCGCACCCCAGGGATGGTGTAGCTGGCAGAAAACAAAGCTAAACCAGCCGCAGCTCCTCTGCTTGTTAAACAGCACCACTGGGAAGGAAGGGGATGCATCCTCTCCCGAGGCTTTGCAGAAGAGGTTGGGAAGCATTCCTTCCCCAAGCACCTTTCTGGTGGTGCCGCTTCCCACCTCGTGCTCCTCAGCGCAGCTCTGGTGCACAAGTCTCAGCTCGGCTTGAAGTGGGAACGGTCTGACCTGCTAAGCAGGGATGTAAACAGGGGCTTAGCCATTCAGGAACTGGAAGCCAGCTCTCTGGATTTGCTCCTGATGTTTGCCAAATACTCCCTGTTCAATGGAAGATGATGAAAAACATTTCTGTGAGTTTGTGGTTGTCTAGTTCCTAGCAAGCCGTTAATACGAGGGATAGGGGGGAAACCCAAACCCCCAAACCAAAAACCTGGACAGCTTACAAACCTTCTCTATGACTTAAATAGAGGCTTGGTCTAATACTTCTAATTGGCTGGAGCAGCCCTTACCATTTCCCAGACGGTTACTTAAGTACATGTAACCACTCTAACTGCTATGCCTGTTGTCGTGCTGCTTTCCTTTCCTGCTGACTGACATGGAGCAATGAAACTTGCCAGGTCTGACATTACAAACCAGGACATTGAAGCCAGAGTATGAATGTAAAAGGCAATAAATACCCTGCTAATCTCTCCAGCAACACAGAAGCAATAGCAGCAACTCTTTGCTCCAGAAAACTCAAGCTGGTGTTTATTAAGGCTTTTTTATTCCTGGAGTTCAAGTTATTCCAGTTTTTAAATACATACATACATTTGTGTCCAAAGGATTTGTACTGCCAGAGTAGAAACCTAGCTTTTTCCTTGGACTCCAGGTCTGCAATTGCCTGTGACTCTGACATGTCACTTAGCATCTTCCTGCAACTGAAGTCTCCATCTGTGAAATAAGGTTGATACACTTTATTGAATTCTAGCTGTTTAGACTATTAGGCTCTTCAGTTCTGAAGGATTTCTACTTCCCTATGGTATCCAACACAGTGAAGTCCAAGCTTGCTTCAGATCTCTGAGAGAAAATGTCATACATAGAATAAGCCTCAGAGCTCCCATAAATAAAAAGTTGTGCTCCCCTGACAGACAAACAGACATTTTACCAGAATAAATAGCCACAACCCGGATCACTACAATGCCAAATTATTTTCTCCATAGATCCATCTTTGCCCCTTCTCTTCCTTCCCCTTTCCCTTCCCCTTCCTATTCCCATTCTCTTTCCCCTTCACAGGAGGAACATCACAGCAAGGATGCCATACCTGCTCTTATTGAAATTATTTACAGGTTTTCAACTTTTCTTGCTGGTTTTCCTCTCATATGTCCATGGAATTTATTTATTTAAACCCATGCTTACCTGAGAAATAACAAAAAGATTCCAAACAGTTTATAGCAGGAACTTATACTGCTCTGCCTTAATATTTTAGCTTTCTTAGAGACCAAATATCTGTTTCTCATGCTCCTGTACTGAGTTAGCTCCGTTTACAAGCTACTACTTTTATTGATACCTGGCAATGAAAACATCCACTCTCAGTACATCGAGATGCCTATTTTCCTTTTGGCTTGGCAGTTTGGTCACAGAGTGATAGATCCCCCCTTTCCCAGCACCCCTTGAAATGATGATCTCTCTGAAGGACCTCTCCTCTCCTGGGCCACCCAGCTAACCACTGGTGAAGTCCCCCAGCATCCAACTTACAGAGTAGCTTTTAGGAGCATAGCCGTGCTCAAGCGTCTTTTCACGGTGAAGGTTTCCTTCCCCAAGTCTGGGGTCTGGGTCCTGCTCCCTGTGCTTCTTGCAATGCTCTGGCATCCTCCTTTCCCAGCCCTGCTGCAGCCCCAGGCTGGATCCTAGACTAAACACTCTCCTGGCCAAGGAAGCAGCTGGGGTGTCCATCATCTGCCACTTGGCTCTCCAGAGCAAGCATGTTTGTGTGTGAAACCAGCGCTGGCTCGCCTTGCCTGCCCCTCTGCCCCTCCTACACGCTCATGTTCAGTCTCTCCTCCAGAGCTTTCGGAAATGGAAAACAAAGATTCAGGCTGTCTTGGATCCAGGCATGGGAGCGAGGCAGGATGATGTCTATAAACATCCAGAAAATAATGGCATCATTTAACTTTCAGCAGAGGGCTTATTTATCTCTAAAGAGATTGCACCAAGTGTTTCCATCCAGAGCAGAGCTATGGAGTAGACGCAAAACCATGACAGGAAACTTTTTATACACGAAAGGGGATTGTAAATTTCTGGTGTAAAGTTATGAATTACATTCATTGTGGACGATAAGTCAGATGGTTCTGCTTTGCATACTTTTGGAGTATAGATGTTTAAACAGACTGCTAAAAGAAAGCGGTGGGGAGCAGCATGCCCCTTCTCTGCAAGATCCAGGTGGCATTAGGGGGCACAGCAGGGGAGCCCACACTGCTGGAGAGCTCAGCTTTCCATCTGGGGAGCTGTGCTGAGGGGCGTCCGCACCCCTGCCCAAGCACAGTGCTGTGGGAGCAAGGACCGATGGTTGTGAGTAGCCTGGCTTCACTGTGAGAGCTACTGCAGGCTCTGCAGCTCATTCCACACTGCATTAGTATTTAGAAAGCCTAAATTCACCGAACCAAGTCTGCAGTCAGCACCCTGATGTGTGCGTGTATGCCAGCCATGCAGGGGGTCAGCAGCTCCAGATTGGAGAATCGTCTGGACCATGCTTCACTGGCAGTGCAGATGCACCCTTGCCCCAGGCACGTGAATGTTTCCAGGCAGGAGGAGATGAGGCGTGCTGGTGGATAACCTTCAGGATACAGAGCTTGAGTCTCATCCCATTTGCTGTGGTCTGCTAGCAACAGGCCGTGGCCCACTCACTTGCAGGAGCCCCAAGCCAGTGAGGAAACCATCACCATCCTCCTGCTCCAAATCATAGGTATCAAACATACAGCAGTGACTAGTGGGTTTCTCAGACAGAGAAAGGGTCACCTTGGCAGCAGTGTGTAAGAGCAACCAATGCCAGGCCAACTTTTCTATTGAAAACTGAGCAGATGACAGATTGACCAGGGGATGCTGGAAATGCCCCAAACACAGGAACAGACAAAAAGAAGTGCGTTACAAGAATATCCTGCTCCTTTCTGTAATATGGCTTCCATTGGCATGCAGCAGCAGCAAAATCCCATCTACTGGCATTGGGGTCAATGTACATTTGTGAGAGATTCCTGAGCCCAAACATCCCTGTGTTTGGGGTGGCAAAGAAAAGGGGGGAAAAATAAAAATAAAAAAAACAGTGATGAAAGGATCCTGTGGGACAGCAAGAAGGTGATGTGAGAAAGATCATTTCAATTTCTGGATGCAGTCCGAGTGGATAAGGTTTAAGGTGTTTCTTCTGAGCCACTCTGGAGACTGAGGGCTCTGCAGGAGGTCTGTACATGTGCTTCAGCTGAGACTCTCTGGAGTCATAGCAGATGGATGCTGCAGTCTTCACTCTGTGAGATGTGACAGAGATTACTCCACTGCAGCAGACAATAAGTCTGGAATCACAATTTTATGCAGCTCTGTCCAGGCAGTTCTAATATCCATTTACTGGAAAAATTAGGGATACCTAAACACAGTAATTGTGGTCCTTCTATCAAGTAGAAATGATATATCTACAGAACCTCCCTGGGCACTTACTGCTGCTGTAACCAAGCATCTCATTCGTACAAGTGACCTGAATCTTCCAGGGCCCCTCCAATGCAGCGATGGCTTAGCAGCCCTGAATTATAGCATGGGAAGTGAAGGACCAAGAGGGGAAGTGAATCTTTTTAAAAGCAATTTAAAGCAATGCTGAGACTTTATCTCATCTATTCTGCCTTTGGTGTAATACCGCTGTCTCTTCCCACATGCCTTTTTCAGTACAGGGCAAAAGCAAGCTTCACCCTCCTCTCCTCTGTTCTGGTTAAGCTCTGTAGAGATTAGGGACCACGACTCTTGCTTATGCAGGTGCAAGCCAGTGCAGTCAAAGGGAAGTGACTTGGGTCTTGGCACGGCTGCGATTTGCTCTGTTGTGCAAGCGGGATCCCAGCACACAGCAAGCTTCCCACTCCTTATTCACAGTGGTTTGTCCTGGGCTGACCTGGATGTAGCAAGTGAGAAAAATACCGGACGAAGCCTCACTTAATCCTAGGTTCTCTTTTAACTACTAACCAAGCCGCCTCTGTACCAGCATGTCACTTTGAGAGGATGTGGACAAATATATCCGTGCTGAGGAGTGGCAGAGGCTGTCGTCCGCTTTTAGAACTGCTGAGATGCATGTTTTTCTAAGCTGGCTAATTAGTATGGGCTCAAAACTAACGGCTGTGTTTAACTGACAAGGCAATATGCCCTTCACCCATCCCTTGAGATGTCAGGAGAATTATTCCTTTGGAGAAGCGTGCCTGTTAACTCATTCCTCTCTATCTGCTTTGATCTTTTCAATGTAGTGTTTTCCCTCCACACTGCTTTTCTCCCTGTGAAGGAGAGCATGAAGTAAATTCAAACTCATTTGCAACCAGGTCTTCCTCCCTCGCCCTGCTGAGTTGCATGGCTGGGTCTTCTGTGCCAGTGGTAGCAGGTGGGACAATATTTTCCACCCTGGTCTAATAGAAGGAGCTGGAGAAAAGGCAGCGCCATGATCTCAAGGTGTTAACACCGGTGCAGCCATGAGAAGATGCTGGTAGAGAAAATGAATGGCTGCAGATGCTTCTGCCCTTCTCCAGGACAGCGGGGAGATCAGGAAGAGGCAATGATTCAGCAAATCAGTATTGTCCTCCCAGGTTGCTCCCAGGGCTCTGGATTAAGGTGAAAATTGATGACCTGGCCTTTATATGAGAAGGAGGTTAGAGTTTTATTGACAAATTCAAGCAACTACCGTGCAGCCCTAGTGCATATAAACCCATATGCCCATATGCTTGTGATGTTTATTTTCTCCATAAGAAGATGTTAACACCTGACAAAAGCAGGTCTGAATTTAAAGGTAAATGGTATTTGCTGGGAAAGAAAGAAAGAAACAGCAATAATTACACACTGATATTTAGGGCCAAATCTTGCCCTCAGTTTGAAGGGCTCTCAGCAAGTTTGGGAGATGTTTGGGCACAATGTCTGTGTGGGTAATGTTCAGTGCATCCAAGAACTGAGAAGGTAATTGACAAATTGGCAAATGCTGCACTTCTCAGTCTTGGTATCAGTGGCAAACCTGGCTTTGCATAGGAGTCAGGAGGGTTTTCAATGCTTAGGTCACATTTGAGATACGAGAGACATGATTTTGCAAGATAAATGTTTGTCGAACATCTCCAGGTCCTTTCACTCCTGCAAGGGTCTGTTTAGTGCTAGAAGAGATTCACTAGCTTTGCATTTCCAGACAGGGGTGGCTCTGTTTTAGCTTCCAGATTTGGGGAGCAGGCTACCAGTAGCTGTATTCCAGGAGTGTGAGCACTTCTCTGCATTATGTACAGTTACAGCAAGCTGCAGATCTTTAGAACTTCACAAGGTCAAGTAGCCAGGATTCAAATCATTGCAGCATGGAATTAGAGTCCTATTTTGAGCCACCAACATTCAAAAAATTTGCTCCAAGCCAGCAATTGCCTGCAGTATCATACCAAATTGAAAAAAAAAAAAAAAATAACAGGCAGAAAAAGGGTAAGGGAGTAAGAGAGGTTTGGCTGTGAATAATGTTATTACACATTGTGCACCAAAAGGAGATGACTTCAGGGATAAATGACCCTTGTGACTTACTTCCCCAAATCACAGGATGTCAATTTGTGTTTTGAAGGCACCTACTTATGTATTGCAAGGGACCGATGTGAAAAAGTGCAAGCTGTCCCCAGACTAAATAAGTGTTGCTTTGTTTTCAAGCTAGAAAAGACAGAAAGAAAGGGGGAAAGGAAGGGAGGGACAGAGAAAGGATGCCACAGATGAAAGCATGTTCTCAAAGGTCACGCCAGAGCGTCCTTACCTCAGCAAATGCTCTGGCTTAACTTCATAACCGAATAATCCTACTATCTGATACTGCTTGAGAAATAAACAGTGTTCTTTAAAGCTCTTGCCCATTTCACAGCACTTCCCTGTGACACTGTAATAAAGTAGGTTGCAGCAAGTATCCTGCATGCCATGCCTCCAAATGTACCAGTTAATTACTGAGCCCTTTAAACCTGCTAACAAGACAAGCCTTGTTCTTTCAACCTATTGCTTTTTGCCAAAAAAAAAAAAAAAAAAAAAAAAAAGTCTGTTGGGCAAATAAATCTTTCCAGAGAAAACAGATTTGTTTCCAAATCAGTCAACTGTGCTGAACTGGAAAGGAAGAAATGTTATTTTTTCCAGGATGAAAGCAAAACAAGATCTCTCCCTGTTTACCCTGTCTCACCCATTTCTAAAGAAGGTCAGTTTAATTCCTTCACTACTTTTTCCTGCTGTCTTATTTATCTTGAAGTCTTCTAGTCTTTTTCAATTTCACTGTCAAAACCCTGCCTAGTTGGTCCAACATAGGAGTGCTCTGTGGTTTGCTCTTCACAGCCATGTGAAGATGCTGAATAAAGCCGGGTGAACTGTAAGGATCCAGAGTTTCTCCTTTCTTCCTTGCTTTCCCCATGCTCCTGAAAAAAAAAAAAAAAAAAAACCATAAATCTCAAGAGCTTATTGTTGACTTGTTTTCCTTTTGGCATCTTGTTCGTTACAGATGCTCCTAAGCCCCTGACAACAATCACAAATGCAGCTTGCCCCAACCCTGGGTGTTATGCCACACTGAAATGCAAACTCCTGTACTCTAAACACTTTTTCATACTGATGCCTGGGACTGAATTGGGAAGTAAGGAATGGCAGTAGAAATATGAGGCGATGTGGTGAGACAGAATTAAAAAAGAAGAGCTTTTCTGTCTTCATAGTGGGTAGCTGTTAAGTTTTAACTCAGAAGGAGCTTTGGACAGCTCTGGGAGGGTGTTCAATGACATAAAGTAAGGGCTTTCCTTCAGGTCTGCCTTACACCAGCCAGCCAGCGTGCAAGGTGTGTTTTGCATGCTGGAGTGCCAAATTGCAGAACTAGATGCATTTTTTATTCTTTTTTAACAGTCATAGATTGTAAGAGAGGGTCATTAGATCAATTAGTTGAGTGTCCTAGATGACATCTTAACTAAATGCAAATGCACCCTCCTGAATTCTCATGTAAGTGTTCTTACCGTGCTGGGTTGGTTACACCAGTTTGACCTCTTTTAGCCTCACGTACACACCATTGACTTTAGAGCATCAGTCTCAACAGAAGGGCCTGAAAGGAGGTATATATTACTGGCTGATATGCAGGTTTTAGGATAAAGGTTCATGCCTTATCTTCAGCCTCTTCTGCCATTGAATTACCTCACTCATGCCTCAGGCATTGAGCATGCAGACACAGTTACAGCAGTTTAGCTGGGATGCAGGGATCTGTGACACGATGACTCAGGCACCATGAACTGACCAGGTACCTATGCCCTGACTGCGGCTGGGCAACTCTAGAGGCAATCTAGGTTCATCCAGTGCACGCACACACTAAAGAAGGTAGAAGAGCCACAAGGACCAAAGGCTCTGTGTGAAAGTCTCCAGTGATATATAGAACCCACAGCAGGACTCAGTTCTCAGTTTGGCTTCTAGACTCAAGGCCATAGTCCTGTTGTGCTACTTTCACAACCAGAGAGCAATAGGATACAATAGATGGCAGTGCGTACATTGTTCCAAAGCTTTGCTAGTGAAATGAACAGTGTTTTCACATCTTTCCAGGCAATTCCAGTCCAAGTGACAGCATTAAGTCCAGCAGCCCTTGCAAAACAAACCAGCACTCCCTCATGACCCTCTCAGTCACTCGTCAGGTTTTATCCACACTGCTGCAGCTGCCAGTGGTTTTGTTTCACCATGTTGTCCTTTATCTGCCCAGACACTAGAAGACTGGTCAAGCCATTTGCTCTTTTCTGATTTTGGTGGCGCACGAGGCAGATCTTCTGACTCCAGAAGTGTTTTTCTTGTTTCAAGGGCTGTCCTTTTCTGAGGCAGCACAGGCCTTTCCAAAGTTGCCCAGTTGTTCCTGCTGGCGGAGAACTTTATGGGATGAAGCCAGCTGCTTATTTCCAGGGAAGATGCCAGCCCAGGAAGCAAGACTTGTCTTTCATGGAGTGCTGCATTTCCTAAGGGGCAATACCTCTGACAAGGAGAGGCACATCTGTTTCTACACACCCCTGGCACACTCATTTGTGCTAAAAGTAATCGCCTTGGTGGTGCTTTGTCCATACTGTATTGTATGATGAGAAAAATCAGTCTCACACTACCAAAGCCATTTGGAAAATGCTACCTACCCCATCTTAGCTCAGACACCCACTGCTATGATATCTGAACTGTTCTTAAGTGCCAACTGATCTGTTCTGATGACCTTCATGAGAATGGATCCATGCTCTGTTACCAATGTTTTCAGTTCTCTAACTCCCTCAGACTTCTGGGGGGTTGTCATTTTGAGTCATTGTTAATACTAAAGAAAGTATTTTCAGAAAACAAATAGAGTGGCTGTGAAAATCAGCACACTCCCATTGAAGTCAACAGGAGTTATTTGAGTGGGAGCAGATGGCACCTGCTTTTTCTTTATAACCAGTGTTTATTCATTCACTCTAGATGCTCCTAAAATCTTTACCCTGTCAACCCCTCTCTGCATAGATCTAGTCTAGCCTGCGTGAGAGCAACATTTACCAGCTGTGCTGCCAAGAAATTACACTGCACAAATAATTACCCTAGAGCAGGATAGCTTTGGCAGCAACTACCTGAGTGCTGGAGAAATGCAAGTAGTTGAAGGGCAAGACTTTGGAGAGTGCTGCCATAAAGTGTCTGGTGGAACGTATTAGGGAGACATTCAGCAAATGTGACTGAGACCTCTGATTCTCTGCCAGCTGTCAGGTTTGGAATTACAGCCATAACAATTAGCCATGATTACTTCCCGATGTTGTTAAGTACAGTGCAAAGATCAGCAGTTAGAGTAGTTGCTTTCTGTGATACGTAAGGGTGGTGCCAACAAGAAGTATCAGATAACACGGCTGAAGACTGGTGATGGACTGGCAGATGTGGATCAGGAGGACCAATATTTGCTATTTATGCTTAGCAGTTTTCCCTCCAGACAGCTACTGTCAGTATCTGTTAAAACACAGCCTTTATTACATAGATAAATAAAGATAATGACATCCCAAGTGGTGCTATAGAGGCTACAGAGTCATCCCATGACTGCAGTAGTTCACCCAGCTGCCCTGTAGTTTGACCTAGCCAACCTTATGCTATTCGCTGATCAAAATCATGAAGAAAATATGTATCTTGGTGCACGGCCACAAAGTTCAAATGTCAATAAATTATTGGGCTTTACCTAGAACTCTTGGCCACCATTATGTCACCAGTCTCCTAAGATCTCACAGACAAAAGTAATGAGCAAATACCAGAGCCAGAGACCTTCTGTATGAATAAAAAGAAGTGTTTCTAGCTGAGTTCCACTGGTGCTCATAGATAAATTTGGGACAGAGCACCTATCTGGGCTGCTGGGGATACTGTTTTTTTTTTTACAGCATTCGTGGGTAGTATCTGATCACGCACCTTAGAAATTTCCTCCGTGTGCAATAAGTATCGTGATTTCTGGCAGGACTAAACAAAATATTCCAACAAGCTTGCTACAGCTTAATTTTCACTTACTCTTTCAATGAATACAGGTTAAAGGCTATTTACACTGAAGGGATTGGAAACCTCACCACAGCCAGTTCTTTCACCCCTTCATTTAAATTCTCCCACATTCCTACCTCCTATCCTAAAGGCTTTCCTGAAGATTTTGGAGAGTGGGGTGAATATGGGGTTTGTGTGGAGAGACGGATCAGTTCAGCCAACTAGATTTGAAGACTTACTTCTCCTTGTTGATCTTAAAACCTGGTGTAATGTCAATGGGTTCACTTGGAGAAGTCATGACTCCAGTCATGCCTGATTTGCCAAGTCTAAAATTGATGTGTTTGGGCCTAGGTTATTGTGGTCTGTAAAAATAGTTGATGTGTACAGAATTATTTTTGTTAAGAGCCAGACAAATTCAGTGCTTTCTTGAGTGCCTGCTCTCCAATCACTGTGTCCTAATCAATGTTTAGTTCCTGGCTTGACTGCTGGACACCTCTTATCCAAGAGGTCTGATATGTTGCTGTTCAGTTATAACTGATCATGGAAAGCAAAATCATTGTTTACCTTCCCTGGTAGAACAAATGTGGCTCTTACAATCAAACTTTGGTTAAATGCTTAAGGGAAGACCATTTCTGCCAGATCAAACGAACGCCCATGGAAACCAACCATAGCAGAAATTAGTTTAGTTAAACACTTGAACTAATCCTCTCTGAAATTCTTTTGGCAATGTTTATTCAGCTTTAATTGTTTCATGAACACACAACAGTTTAAAGAGGGCCTTAGAACCAACATCAAGCCCATACGGTTCATTTGATACAATTTAATTTGACCACTTGAGAGGCATAAACATTCTTAACATGAGAATTAAAGGTGTCTCTGGAAGGCATTCAGCTTTTCACTAGATGTTGTTAAGAAGTAGACAGAAGCCAAACAGAGGACTGTTATACAGAGTCGGTAATCTGATATTCTGCTATCATTACCATGAAGCTCTTTTTCGCAGTAAAAACACCTTAGACTTGGGATTCCAGGAAGAGGTGATTTTTTTTTTTTATATGAAAGAGTAGATGCTTTGTTCTTCTATAGTTAATGGAAGAAAAATCTTGCTGAAGTTTTCATAAGTTTAAGATATACAAGATCTGGAGTTATACTGCTCCGTTATAGGACACAACCTGGTAAGTCATTGTTCCCAGTGTTGCCAAAAATTATGTGTGGTAGTGTAAGGTTACCAAGTGTACTGCAAACTCTTTGACTTTCTGTCTTCTCTGGAGACAGTGGAAAACAGTGGATAAAGAAATAATGCAGATATTCACTCAGCTAAACCAGGAACCTTCTAACTCTGAAAATCCCAAGTACCTGCAGAAAGTAATGACAATTATAAGATGTGAGGCCGCCTGTGGTTCAGCTTCAACTAGAGCTCTGGATCTGATGAGGAGAAAGATCTTGTGGTAGGATAACATCACAGAACAAAACGCACCTTGCACATGTGACCTTGAGTAGATCTGGCCTGGGAGCAGAGGGACTTAATCACACCCAGAGGGTGTTTCAACCTAAGACTAAGTGCCCACTCACTTTCACTGAGTAAAACTCCCAGAAATGCCCATCTTTGTCCTTCTCCAATGATTAGTGGGAATATCCAAGGGTAATTTGACTACTGGCTTAAGTGCCTCAGCAAGGGCTGAAAGACAGAATGACTCTAAGCTTCAGAGTCTGCAAAAAGATTTATGCAAACCTGTGGTTACCACTTTGATTTATTACACAAAGAGGAAGAGAAAGGAGAAGGACAGGAAAGGAGAAGAATCTGCTTTCTGAGCTACTTAAAGGAAAGTAAAAGTGAAAGGACATTTGTCAGTCAGATGTTTGAAAGGCAAGCTCATAAAATCCTGAGAACCAAGAGAAAAATAAAAGTTGAAAAAAAAAAACATTCATGTTCATCCCTTTAGTGGCTGTTCTCTTCTAAAGAACCCTATATCACCTTCTCTGAAGTGACTTTTGAACTCCCAGCGAACTGCAGTTTGCTACCAACAAACACTAGGTGGGTGACAGCAGTGCAATCTGCCAGCGGAAATACAGACGTTGAGACGCTCCAGCGCAGCCTAGCCTTCCTAGAAGCTTAGCTAATAAACACATGATAACAACTAAACAACAACTAAATAACAAATATAACATTTCACATCCCTAGATTAAGGTCATTGTTTTCTACCCAGGCATGTTCTCTTCTGCCCTGAACCAAGCCTGGTAGATTTCTACCCCCAGGAAAAAGAGGTGAAGGGGAAATGTGTCACTTGTCTACTTTGGCCAAGGACAGAGAAGCAATGGAGTCCTGCAAGGGTAGGTACAGGGTGGAGATGGAGGGATGGACATCCGGGAGAGACAGAGGAGCTGAGGAGCTGCAGAAAATCTGGAGGCTCTAAATTTGAGCATCTGGGTCAGCCAGGGTTGGAAGGTGTAGGTAGAAAGGATAGGAGGTGAGTGGAATAGTAAAGTTACAGAGGTTTGGAAGGGGGGATGTACAACAAAGGTAGGATTGAATGAAGTGTGAGACAAGTGCTGGTGATGAGGGCAGGTGGGAACTGTGGGTCAGGAAGTTGCAAGTTGTGACTGGGATTGTTGGAACAGGAAGAGAAAAGAGAAGTGCTCTGGGCTTTCGAAGGTGAGGGGCTGAGAATAAAGAAATCAAAGGGTAGCTCTCTCCTCTCCTGGCCATAACAAGAATATTTTTATGAGCAGAAAGATGTTAATTCATAGGATCTCTCTATTCTCTCCACACCCATGGTGAAGGGATGCCCACCTACAGTCTCTTTTTACTGTGATCAGTAGCAACACCTTAGGTCTCAAAGGACTTCACAAAGGAGAGCAGTGCTACCGTTGGCCTGTGGGAGCAACAAGAATAGCCAAAGGTATTTATCACTTCTTTAGGGCAGGCCTGCTCTATAGACACTGCTTGAGACTTCAGGGGTTCTGTGCTTGCTGCTGTTAACTGAAAACTCATCTAGCAACAAAAGCACAGAGTTCAGGCTGCAAAAACTCAAATGAGAGCTTGAGCAGCTGGACCACCTTGCAGCACAGACACAAGGAGTCTTGATTCCTAAACACAAACTTTTAGTGCCATTTTGGATCCCTGAGAGTATCCAAGCAATCTCTGCAGACTGTCAGATGCTATGAAGGTCTTACATGCAAACTTTCCCTTTGGGAGAACCTGGATAAAGCCATATGGTATATGTTTTGGCATCCCAGATAGCACCAGATACCTCTGCATGGGCAAGCTATGTTCTTACCCTCTGTAAGATATCATCCACATTGGAAAAAAAAAAAAAAGACAAGAACTGCTGCCAAGGACAAGCAGTACAGACTGACTGCTGTCCATACTGCTTAGGGCTTCCTCTCTCCTATCTACACTGCTTGGTCTTGGATATCTTCTGAAGCCCTTGTGGTCTCCATGTGGTCCTGAGAGAGAAATACTGGTTACTGTTTGTTGTCTTTTTCAGTAGGAAGTGTGTGAGATATGCTGATGGCTGCACCTCCGCTCACCTAAGTTAGGTTTTTACAGAATAGCCCCAGATGTATGTTGCATGCCTGCAGGTATGCTGTTAGAGGATGAGTTCAAGGACACAAAAGCTGTTGGGACAGTGGTGGAGGGTTGTTTTGGGTAGAGGGAGACAAACCTGGTGCAGTCTTATCCATAATGCGTTTGGGAGGGATCCACAGGATTTTTTCCAGGAGCAATATGCATCTAGGATAAACATGTGTATGACTATTGGTCAGCTGATACAGGCCACCACTAACATCACATGACATTTTAGCTTGAAATGGGTCACTGCCATGGCTGTCCAGAGTTTTCTTATTGTAGTCAGTCTCACTAAACAAACACTCACTGTTTGTCTCTCCTGACTACTTTGGCAGCAAAATAATAATAATAATAATAATAATAATAATAATAATAATAATAATAATAATAATAAAGTAACCAACCAAACAAACAAACAAAAAAGCATAATTGTTTAAGAGCTGATGATTTTTAAAAGCTTGGGATTTCCATCGCTTTTTGCTGGTCAGCAAACCTGCTAAACAGAACCAGAAGCCTGTGGCCCCTCCATGCTGCTGGTGGTTTAGGTTGGAACGCACTACCTCAGAGTGTGTAACCTAACCGTGAGAACAAGCCTCATTGCCCTGCAAACCCCGCCGAGCATGCATGTTAACGCTTAATGTAATTCTTGGCCCGCTGTCATTTTGGCAGCACTTTGGACTGCAGACCTCAATTTAATACAATTATTAAATGTAAGACAAATACCGTGTAGGATACATCAGTCATCAAATCAGAGACTGGAGTTCTGGATCTCAGGAGGTTACGTTGCCAGTCCCCATGCTCAGAGGATCAAACACACCCTACCCTATGCCAGGTGCTGTTTGTTCAAATTTTTCTTAAAACCATCTGGTGACAGAAGGGTCTTTAGTAGCTCTGTAGGTCCCAGACCCACAGGAATGACACAGTGAGACACACTGTCTCTGTGATTATAAGGTATTGATCTGGGAATCAGGGGGGTGAGGGACTGCATCCCACTTCTCCTGCTGACCTGGTCTGGGACCCTTATAGGCTTCCCAACCACATGAAAGAAGAAATGATTATATTGTCTTTACCTGACAAACCACTTTGATGAAAAGTACTTCTGATCAAGGCCTAGAGACTAAAAAGACCCTAATATTGTTAGCATTCAATAATACTATTAATAATTAAAAATAAACACTATTATTAAAATCAGGAAATAATTCATTTTAATATCCTTGACCACAAAGACTCATCTAATGAAATTATTTTTTTATTTTGTAAAGGTAGCAATTTAGAAGACTGATGTTCTTTCCTTAGTCTCCAAAAGATGTGAACCTCAGGTTGTGGGATGGTGAGGGAGACAAATTTTTGCTCTTTACTGTTTTGTTTTCACTCCCTCTTTATAGGATTTTGACAGGAAGATAAATGGCTCTTTCTCATAATCAGCTTACTAAATTCCCTCTCTGATAGACAGCCTGTAGCAAACTGACTCCAGGTAAGAGTCGATGAGCATGGTGGAAGCATGGGGTCATCATACAAATAGTCCTTTGCCTTTCAGAGTTGTAAGTTTTACATGGCCCTGGGGATCCTAGGAGTTTTTAGAAAGGAGGCTTCATATGCATTCCTGACTCTTTTTTTGAGAGCAAACCACAATTACATGGGGAAAGTATAGTGAAGGTATTTGACTGCCAAGCACTGGAACCATGGATCTACAGGAACACTTGTGTTTGCATGGCTTGGTTTATTTAATCTGGAATGTCCTTTGACTCAAATCCCCTGTCCTCCTCTTCTCTGGCACACACAGAAGAATGGGGCTCTTGGGGGATTTCCATCTCCCCCAAGCAAGAATTTTGCCTCTGACACGTATCAGGAGTAGGAACAGGACTGCAGCAATAAATAAATATCAACATGATTAAAAACAAATGTATGAAGAATTATTAATGATACACTGGAGAAAATGGAAGAGTGGTATGCCAGAAACACCACCAGGAACGGAATGGATATCAAGGTCTACATAGCCTGTTAAGGCAGCAGAAGAGGGCAAAGCAGTGATTTAGTACATATGCAAAAAGCAATATTTGAGCATGCAGCTGGATATTTCCTGTTTAATTAGTAGACCTGTTCTGAACTAGGAAGACAGATCAGACACAGAACTATGCACTTAACATACTTCTGTCAGCAAGAACTACCATGTTTTTTCTTATTTTCATTATTCAACAGCCCCCTCGCACACACATCATGTCTCCTATGCCCACAGCTCTTGGAGAATTTTTGAGAACCAGACGTCCTTCTCTTCTTGATTTGAAGGCATTACTGGAAAGACAGCTGGATTGTCTGGAAGCCCAGAAAAACTCTTTTTTTGTACAGGGTAGGAGGCTGAGTTTGGTGTTACAGAGGGGCTCTCACCCTAAAACACAGCTTTTTACCAGTGCTTTTCCCATTTTTGCCACTGATGCATTTGAAATGCAACCACCACATGTGCAGGGCTTTACTCCAGTGAGTAATTATCTGGCAGCTCCTATTCAGAGCTTTCACATAACTGCGTGTAGACAGAGAAGGAAACAAGTCATTTGCATACAGAGCAAATATTTTGTCATCACCTGCTGTTCATCCTAATGAGATTTTGCCAGACTCATTAGAATGATTCCACGCTTCTTAATACCCACTGGGATTGCTTTATTATTTGATAGAGTCAACAGTTGGCATATGCCACAGAGTCTTTGTATTCAGCTCCCTTGAAACTTTGAAGGCAGCTAAACAAAGGAAATGAATAACCAGTTTTGTTTTCCTCTTTCTCCCAAGATGTATTAAGGCTGACACCAGTGACTCTTAGGCATCACCATTAAAAGGATCTCTTTTTCACCCCACTCCCACCAGCTTCTGAAGGCGGTAGGTATCCTCTCACCAGAGACCAGCTTGTCCCCGCATGGCTGAAGGCAAGGACCCTGAGGGTACCTGTTGCCTGCCAGGGACTGATGGGGATTTCTATTTTTCTGCTTTCCCAGCTGGTTTTAAAATTTTTATTTCTAAATCCATAGTCGGTATTTTTTTTCCCTCCTGTTACTCTGTCAGAAAGCTATGCAAACAACAGGAAAGAGCCCTAATACATGGACAGCGAAGTGAAGAAATTTAAAAAAAAAAAAAAAAAAAAGAAGAAGAAGAAATCAGCTGGTGGTCAGTTCACTTCGATAAGAAACTATGGAAAATTTGGGCAATATTTTACATGGCCCTTTTTGTGTATAGGCTTTCTATATGAGTTGGTGATCATGGACAGGGTGCTATCAACTGCAATAAAAATAAAAAATAATAATTAAAAAAAAAGCATACAAAGAAGTATTTTTTCTTTATTCTGTCAGCTGTAGAAATCCAAGGTGTTCCAATGGCATGAATAGGATATAATTGGTAAGGGTGTTATATATAACAACGTTAGGGAAAAAAAAAATCTTGAAGTGTGATATTTAAGTTGACAGTGTCACTTTAAACAAATCCACTCTAGATGATTTTTGCTTTGGGAGTCTCCTTTTGCAAACAGACCTTGCTAAGAGCCAGAGTAAACACTATGTTAATCTTAGATCAGCCTTTAATTTCTCCTACTTCCTTTCCCTTCCCTTTTCCTTTTTATTTCCTTCCAAGACAAGAATATTATAGACAATTTAAATCAGACATGTCCACAGATGAACAACAAAATCACCAACAGAGGACAATGAGAATAGCAATAAACTCAACATCGTAATTATTTTCCCGTCACACCAGCCATTACAAAAGCAAAGAAAGAACAACTGAGTGCTCTTAACTTGATATTGATCATTTAATTTTCTCATGCCATGTAATATTAAAGAGGGTAATGCTACTACAGGGATCCCTGGCAACAATTAAGTGCAGCTTCAAAAGTCAAACTCATTGCAGGCTCGAGCAAGGGGGATCACTCACTATTTATACCGATGGTAATAATTATGTGCAATGGAAATAGTGGAATTAAAGGCACATTAATACATAGGCATGAATTTGACACTTCAGTGAGGTTCTTGTCTAGCCCAGTTCCCACCAGATTTGTGTTAACATGATACACACTGCTTACTCAGAGCTTCTGCAAGGCCAAAATGTTGGTCAATGGTTGGCATAGGCTAATGGGGAATTGTAACTTCAGTCTACACTGCAAGGTGAAGAACGCACATGACAAGAGGTTAACTCCTGAGCATTGAAACTCATACGCTTTTCATTCATGCTGGGTGCTGTAGCCTCATCATAGCTAATGTAGGAAAGCGGAAGTTGAGGTCTTTGCTGATAGGCTGCTTTTAACCTTGATTCACCTGTTGTCCAGTCCACACAGAACATGTGCCTGTCTTTACACTTCGAGATTTGGCTGACAAAGCATAGGTGCTATTTGACTTGAGTATCCTACCTGCTATTTAGCTTCTGTTCCTAGAGACCATTAATTTTCCATTAGTTTTGAAACATATCTGCCGGTCCTTTGTGAATACCTTAAATATGGAAGGATAGCTCAAAAAGTTGATACCCATTTTTAAGCAACTGAGTTGCATCTCAGCATTTGGTCCCATGAATAGCTCTCCAGACACTGCTGACTGCACTGCCTAGATTTCAGTTGACTACACTGGGAGCTAAGACACCTGTCTCTTCTGTCAACAATAAGTGTATGCTAAGTTTCCTAAACTTGTCCATTTGAGTTGTTTTGCAATAGTACGGTTGGCCCCCACTTGCATCTTCAGGTGGACTTGTCCCTCATGTAAATACTGTGCCATATCCATCAGCCCTGCCTGAATATCTCTCTGTATCTCAGATCATAGAATCACTTCGGTTGGAAAAGACCTCTAAGATCATCTAATCCAACCTCTAATTTAGCACTGCTTAGTCCACCATGTCACTAAGCTCTACATCTACACATTTTTTCAATACCTCCAAGGATGGTGACTCAACCACTTCCCTGGGCAGTGTGTTCCAATGCCTCACAACCCTTTCAGTGAAGAAATTTTTCCTAATATCCAACCTAAAGCTCCCCTGGCACATCTTAAGTCCATTTCCTCTTGTGCTACTGCTTGTTGCTTGGGAGAAGAGACCAATCCCCACCTTGCGACAGCCTCCTTTAAGGTACCTGTAGAGAGCGATAAGGTCGCCCCTGAGCCTCCTCTTCTCCAGGCT
>VXAA01003938.1:1086810-1123389 GCA_013399115.1 Anseranas semipalmata
ACTAACTGCATCACTTTGTCATAGAAGGAGATCAGGTTCGTCAAGCAGGACCTGCCTTTCCTAAACCCATGCTGACTGGGCCTGATCGCCTGGTTGCCCTGCAAGTGCCACGTGATGACACTGAAGATAATCTGCTCCATGAGCTTCCCCGGCACCAAAGTCAGACTGACAGGCCTATAGTTTCCTGGGTCCTCCCTCCAGCCCTTCTTGCTAGCCGCTAATCGACTGGGACCTCCCCTGATAGCCGGGACTGCTGATAAATGATGGAAAGCATCTTGGTGAGATGGTACTTGGTGTCTATATGTGGGCACCTGAATTGAGCTCGTGGAGTATATCTGAACTCTCTCCAATCAAGGTGACCTTCCAGTGTTGGCCTTGAGGTTTACGCCATGAATAAGATGGATAAATCTGTTTATGAGAGCAAACTCAGACCTGTGTTTAATTGAGAGAATAAATAAAACCACAGAGAGTCACCATGGGAGGAGAAAGAATGGTGAACAGACACTGCGGGGTGAGGTTTTCTTCTCCATGTTTTCATGGTTGGTGTAGTGGCGGTTCCTCAGAAGCATTCTTGCTGTAAGAATGCCATCAGATACAGAGGAAGCACTGAATTTGAACCATATGTTGGGACCCTGCACAATGCAATCCCATTTACAGCTCCATTAATTTTAGTTTCTGTTATTTCATGTTGTACCACTTACTTTAACCTCTCTCTCTAGGCAAATTATCATCAAAGTCCTAGCTGAATTAGCCAAAGGTTGAGTGTTTCCTCTAGTGATTTATGTCAAGGAAAAGTATCCTGATTCAGACAGATTAAGAAACTTCATCTCAAACCTTACACTACTTCTGCAAGACTTTAAAGAGTGTTCAAAATGTTTGGATGGGTTTGCCTTTGTTTCCGTTTCCTGAGGAAAGCTGGCATTATTGACATTTGTAGTATTTATGGCCATCCCCAAATCCTCTAGCCACTGAAATGAAGGAGGGAGAGAGAGGACAAGTCAGAGAGGTCAGATAATCAGACATTCCCTCAAGAAAAGGATCAGTAGTGAAAGAGAAATGGAGTCTGATGATGAATGCATGGTCTTCTAGTGGGACAAGCATGGAAAATTCTGACACTGAAATTTTTATCAGTCTTTTAGTATAATTTTTTATTTTCCTTGTGTTATTCCTAGTGTCCATACTGATCCCATCACTGGAATTCCATGGTTTTCATGATTATATAAAACCAAAAAAGCCAGAAGAATAAAAGTTGTCAGTTGCCAAAACATGGGCAGACATAGAAAAGCATGTCCTATAGGAATTCTGCAAATGCAGAACTGCCTGTGGAAAAAGAAAAATAATGCAAGTGGAAATCATTTTTCCTTTAAATTGCAATATTGTTTATTTTTAAAATGAGCCTTTCTAAGGTTATGATGAACATATGTTAAAGTGTAAATTTGCTACAATTAATCAAACCATTTGAGTTATAATGAAAGAATATTTTTGGTACTGAGCACTGTAAGTTCACTTAAAAAGTTTTGAGGAAAGGCCAAAAACACTGAATTATGAAAGTCATCAAATAAGCAGAATCTATGTGTGCTCAACTGGCTTTTGAAACAAAACTGTTTGCTTTGTTTGTTCAGCTCTAGCATCCTTCCACATTATCTGTGCTACAGCAACAGAGACATTCTGGATGATAATGATAATAATAAAAATGATGATAAAATCCACTAGCCAGAGTATGTTCTCCAGAATGTGTAATGGGACACTTGTGCTGCTCTGCAGGGAGTGTGGCTGGTCCCTGCAGAGTTTATTAGCTTAGGCTTAGCAGTGTGCAAACACAATTTTACATCTCTTGAACCCTTCCTGACCTTAAAATCCTAATGCCACCTTCACATGGCACTGCACCTGAACTGATAAACCACTCTGCATTTAGCCAGCTTATGTCTCTACATCGATGGGACGGTTAATCTGCAGTCCGGATAAAATGGCTATAGATATTTGATGGATGTAGTTCAGTCCAATATCTTTTGCACTTTCTACTGAGAGTGTACTTAAGAGTTGGAGAACCAGGAGAACTTTCCCTTCTAGTCTCTCAGGTGAGAGGATGTTATATACATCTAAAAATCCTAATCTAAAGTCCTTGTGACCAGATCAATTCAATTGCATTATTTCGAAGAATGCATCATTTTAAAATAAATACATTTTAGGAATTCTACCCCTTTTGTTTTTCATTTGATTTGAGTTTCTGTGGGAGTAGAATCTGATATAAATTGAATAATAATAATAGGAAAAAAAAAAAAAAAGGAATGAATCACCCACCATTTCCTGGTACAATAAAAATGATAAAAGTAAAGTTTCCAAGTAAACATATGTTAAGCTACATGAATGTTTAAAGCAGGGGCCTCCCATGCTGTGTATCCTCTAGTATCTCTTACACTTCTGGTTAACATTAGCAAAAAGAACAAAATGTAGTTTAAGGGAGCCATACCTTACATAAGAGATGCATAGTACTTATGTATTATATATATACTAAATATATATATATATATTTAGTATTTACCAAGCAATGAGAACATATATTCCTTAAAGAAAACAAACAAACATGAATACAAAACAAGACTAAAATAACTAATATAAACTAAGGTTCCTCACTTGCTGTTTTAATACATGCTCATGTTTATACACCTTATTTTAAAACTAGCCATTCTGAAATGAATACAAGTAGGTTCAATCACAAGATTTGTAGATTACAACTGCTGTCTTATTCTGCAGCATGTATGGTCTTGTCAGTCTTAAACATCTCTATTACCCATTACTGTCATCCTGCTTCTTGGAGAAAACCATCTCCATATGAGCTCCATACAAGCTTATTACCAGCCAATAAGTCGATACTCTCTACCTCTGAATTCATCCCTTCCACACAACAGAAGCATGGGAGAGTCTCCAACAAGACTCTTCACTGCCATCGTCCCTTTCTATTTTGTCCAGAAAAAAAAAAAGGCAACCTCACATGAGATTTTTCACGCTTCTTCCAGAAGAGATATGTAACCTCCACCTAAAGCTTATCCTTGTTATTAATTGTTGCTTTATGCAAGTGAAGTCTCTCAATATAACCCGGCATCTGATCTCTCCCTGTCTTGAGCATGATAAAAGCCCTTGAGAAGGGCTGGTCCTATCTCCATCTCAACCCCGCAAGGATCTTGGACTTCTTCCAGTTCAGCATCTAGCTGGCATGTAGAGCAGAAACAGCGCTAGTGACAGTGATGAATGGTCTGTTCTTGGCTGTTGACTGCATTCACACTGCTGGATATCCCTACAGCATTTGATTGCATAAACCATGAAATCCTTTTGTCCACATTAAGGATGTTTGGTCAGCATTACCAGATCTAAATAACAATCTCTACAGAGGAAACTGGTAAACTTGAGTCTGAATTAAGTAGACAGTACATAGAGAAAGTCCATCCATTGAATGAACTAGCTGCTCTCTCAGGGCTATGGCAATCAGAGTTGTGGAATTATTTAAACTCAATTAATGATTAAAAAAGAAGAACCTAACAGATACTTTTGGCAGCTATGCTACAGCTTACTTGTTATGTAATTGAAATTATACAAGCAATTAAAGGGCAATTATAATCAGCAAGTGAGAGAGTTGTGGAAAAATGAGATGTGAAAAGACAGGAAGGCTGTGGATAATTCATTCTATCTTAAACAGTTACTTGTCTCAGTGGGTTCCTTTAGCCAGAGATAAGCCAAATTGTTATACAGTGCTCGGCAGGAAGAGAAACCACCAGCTCCCCAGACAGGGTGAGTTTAGTTTTAAGTATGTGGAAACCCAGGAGAGCTGCAGGTGCAGCAGGAAGGAGAGGCCAGAGCTCTGAGGACTTCATCTTCATGGAGGTGGCCATGGTGTCCTCATAACCCAGCTACTCCAAGCTAAACCAAGTTGTCCCCAGGTGGCTCTTTTCCCATTTCTGTAACACGTTCTACCTTTTCCACCCCCTACACCATGCCGTGGGGCAAGGAGAGCTCTTGAAGCAGAGCTTTCCCCAAAAGGCTGTGCCATTTTTGTAAACCCATCTGATGTCTATCACAATGCATGCCCACACCTTGACAGCTGCCTGAAGGCTGGGGAGACCTTTTTTATGGAAAGGGAGCAAACAAGCAAACAGAGACAAGCCCTTCACCTTTCTGCATGTAATACTTTTTTATCTGCTTGTCATCACATGTGTTTGGGAATGTTGGAAAGCCGCGTGAAAGAAATGGGGTGTTTTTGCATGCCAGGGTTGCTTGTCCTCTGCACGAGGTGTGGGCTTGCTGGTGCTGTGAGCAACACAGCAGTCCACCTAGCAGAGAAGGGTATGTCCAAATGCGGTCTGATGCAAGGATGTCATCTTCCCTGATGGGTCTGAAGAATGCATCAATGAATATTCCCTCAAAAAACTGGTGAGGGGGCAGGGAAAGTCTTCTAGTAGGAAATAGACAAAATTGGAGAAGGAGAAGGAATCTGAGCTTGCACAGAAGCTGTTGTTTGTTGGGTGTTTTTTTTCATACTCTGCACATCTCATGTTTCAGACACCATTTGTTGGTTGCTCGAGGCAGCCATTTTAATAAAAAACTCGGTGAGGTTCAAAGACGACATAGAGAAAGAAGAGACGCATGTGTGTGCATGCTTTTACCAGTGCCATTGCTGACAAACTGTGTTGATAAATTACTTTTCTTGCTTGGGGGGGTCCAACTCTCCCCCCTTTGCCACTGCAGAAAGAAAATGTAAAATATGTCCACAAAGCCACAATAAAAACATGCTAATGTGTCAGGGGGCCATTTTCTGCACTTCAGAGTCTGAGAATCTGCCTGAAAAAAAGCTTTCAGTAACTTCTGCATGAAGGTTTCCAGATGAGTTACCCCAGTTAACATCAGAAGGGGTTAAGGCTGAAAAAATCCCAAAAGCAACCTTGGCTTTAAGCCTTCCTGGCTGCCTGAACAGGTGGGCCAGGTATTTATTTTATGTTCCCGGGCTTGGACCAGCCAAATGCCTCTACTTCAGAAGGTTCCTGTCTGCATTGCTTGCTTGCTCCTCCACCACACCAGTTTCTTGTCTGAACATTTCTTCAGCCCATCTCTTCAGGGTGTTCCCAATGGACAGATGTAACATCTAATCCCTGCACATTGGGCCAGGTGTGTGGGAGACCTTTTTTTTCCTGTGAAAAATCAAGAAGTCTGTGTGGAGCAAAGCAGTTTGCTGTGATTAGAGAGCAGGCAGCAAACCAGAAGGCAGAGTTTTCTGGGCAGAATTTCTCCAGGGAGTTGCTACAAGCCACAGACCCACTGTGATGTTGCTCTTGATTTACAGTTTCTCCAGGCACCAGTGTGTGTGCCTCTGCTCTTGTCAGAGTAAACAATAATCAGGTTATATTTTGCTCCGTCCACAACCTATTTTTAGGGCTTCGTTTGTTATTAACCCGTTGCAGGAGTACGAGTGCACAAGCATCTCAGCACATACAGGGGAATGGTGCATCCAGCAACCCAGCCCTGGAGCTGCAGGAAATATGTAGTAGCACCACAAATCCTAAATTTTCCTTTCCATGGTGGAAGCAGAAATGTTGCCTTGCTGCCTTCTCCTGCCTACGCAGGCAGTGTAAGGCTGGGGTCAGTAACTAGAGTCTGCATGGGGCAAAGCATCAGCTGTGATGGGTGATGTAGCTGGCATGACCAGGATAGGGTTCTTCCTCTCAAAATCTGTGAATACAGGGCTTTGGTTTGCTTTATTTGCTTTATTTTAGCTTTAGATAAAACATATGACATTACAGCCAGGAGAGACCGACTCTCCCCCCGAGACGTTGCCCAAGGAGTAGACAATAACAAGTAGCATTGATTTATTGCTGCAGAGGAGGTAAAGAAAGAGGAATGTAATAAATGCTGAGGAGATGAGAAATGTACCCATTCCCTCACCCCCTACACACACACACACACACGCTCGCAGCCCAGAAAGAGAGAGGAGGTTATCTGCCATGAACCAGCACATTGCTGAAATTCTAATGAAACAAGAGCCAAAGCAGGTAGGTGGTGGAAGAAATGCTGAGCTTGATGTGCATTTATCATCTTCAAATGTTGAGCCCAAGTTAGTGAGGAAAGTCACAGGAAGGGCACACTAACACTTGTAAAAGTATTTTGTAAGAAAGATGGAACTATTTTCTGTATGCAATTAGAATAAATACATTTTTTTTCCAAAACAAATTAAAAGTTAGCTTTGAAGGAATACTAGCAAGCTTGGCAGAGCAAGCACACATTAAAAAATGCTAATTTAAAATTACCTTTCCTACCTGAATTCAATACCCATGCATAGGTAGATTGTGCAGACACTGTTTTAACTGTGTGATCAGACAGTATTTTTCCACACAGCTCCTTCCTTCAGTACACAAATTAGACCCATTCTGGGGCGGGCTCTCTACTTCATGTTACTACAAAAGCTAGAAGTGAATGAGGAATGGAACTGTGGGGAAGAGAGAGTACAAAATTACATCGTTGGATGCTATCTCCTCCTTTGTTCCTGAGTGCTGTGGAAGATTTTTCAGCCAAGCTTTTCACAGATGGTCTCTAATTGTGTCTTTTTATTTTCTAGGTGCCTGACTTCCAAGCCCAGTGGTTTGGTTTGCAGAAGTGCTGAGCTCTCAGTCTCAGCTGAGTCAGGGAGAGACATGCTTCAATGATTCACAGCATCGTATCGTATAGTAAGTGCTCTGAAAAATCAAGTCCCCGTGGGTCCAAACTGGGTGGCTGCAGTGCTGACTTAGCTGCCTATTTGCCAAATGAGGGTCATATCGTAATATCTCATCATGAAGTTTTGCTAATATGAACCAGCTAATAGTTGTGGAGCTCTGGTATTACAGTGGCAAGCGCTATAGAAAACCCCATGAAGAAAATATTTCATGATTCAAAGAACATGGTATGAATCAGGAATATACCAGAAAATAACAGAATGAGTAGGTGCTCACCAGCTTAGTAGTGTCTTTTTAGTGCACAGTATGAGGCTGGAGGACTTTGGGATACATGAACAAATGAACCCACGATACGTGTGTGCAATTAAAGACAGAATTAAAGGAAGTTAACTCAGGTTGCATGACACCTACATGGCTTATCAGTAGGGCGAACACCAGGGTGTTGAGATCTGCCAAGGGAGCTGAAGGACCACACCAGCAGGGTGAGAGCCTGCTCTAAAAACATATGGGAGATGAAACACACCGTCACCAGTGTTTTCACACATATGCACTGACAGCAGTGGACTGGTGAAATTTAGGAACAGACCCAGTCCAGCCTATGGACTAGTGCCTTCTCTTGGGTGCAAAACCTTTAAACGGTTACCCTTGTCCTAACCCTCTTCTGCCTCATTACTTAGCACTTGCTGCATTGTAAACTTCCCCCAGTCTCAGAAGTCCAGTCCCATTAAATAGAGCCTGTGGGTTTGGGGCTCATCCTCCCAGTTTCAGTCATGGTCACTACCTGTGCTTGTTCATCCCATCCAGATCCTCCATCCCTTTCCCCACAGTAGCCATCAATTTGAGTTGTCCCCACAGAGTACAATTCATTGTCTACTGTTTTCCTTTCACTTACAATCGATCTTTTCATTCACAGAGCACTGGAGAGTTTCAATTGGTAAGTCAAAACACTTTTTAAATATAAGCCTTTTCCCTCAGCCTGAGCCTTGGCCACAAGGAACAGTTCTAACTGAAATTCTCCTTCCCAGCCTATCTGAAATAATTCAGCCTGAGGCAAACACCTGGATTGGATAACTTTACTCCAAATGGTCAAATTTTGGCAACATTATAAGTGACTGGAAATGAGAAATCATAATAAAATGCAAAACTGTCAAAGCCACCTGTGAAAGTCTTGAACTCTAAACAGGGTTTAGCTGCCATGGTCTCCCTGGTTTCAGACATATGTCCTGGCCATGTCTTGGATGTCTTCAGCTCAGAGCTGGATACACACCAACAACCCATATAATGCTGGCACCCTTGTTGCCATCAAAATTAAAGCAGTCTGCAAGCCACAGTGTGACCTGGATAGCTGTGGGACCTCCCCAGCTCTGATCCCTAAGTGATGGGTAGTCATCATCCCTGGGAACTCTTCTTGGGCCTCTGGGAGACCTACTGATGCATCCCAACAATGAAGGCAGTGGAGACATGGCTGTCTCACCCATGTCCTGAAACAGCTGCTCAGGAAAGCAGGAGATGATCCCTCATCCCATCTCTCCCCCCAGGGACCCACTGCCCTGGTGGGTCCCCAGGAGCATGTGGCAATGACCTTTGTGCTCAGCATGGGCTTGCTTCACTGTCAGCATGTTGTGCTCTATTCTCCAAAATCAGTGCCCATCTACTCCTGGCAACGTTAACATCTATCACTGTTGTGCCTTCAGCATGCTGTGTTAAATTTTAATGTTAAACATTAAATGGCAATAACCA
Source organism: Anseranas semipalmata (assembly GCA_013399115.1). Classification (NCBI taxonomy): domain Eukaryota; kingdom Metazoa; phylum Chordata; class Aves; order Anseriformes; family Anseranatidae; genus Anseranas; species Anseranas semipalmata. The sequence goes on from VXAA01003938.1 coordinate 1,095,249, forward strand.
AAGGTCTCCAGCACAGTCCCTCAGCTCTTTGTCCTTGTTGTGGACCTACTCTCTGGCCTTGAGCAAGTTGCTAAATCCTTCTGGGAGCAAATTTCCTCAGTTAATTAACTCTACAGTGGGGTGCAGCAAAGATCAATTTGTTGTTTGTGTAGCATGGGAAGGTCCTTGAAGGGAAAACTCATGGGAGAACAGCATTGTTACTCTTATCTCCTCAGAATTAGCAGCTAACACATCTGCTCAGGGTGGTTCAGTCCCACATTTAGCCTGTTGCTTAGTAGAAAATATAGTAGAGTTTCTGTGGTACAATGAAGCATTGGAAACTGAGACAGAGATTTATAGCTGCATTTTCTTGTAATGTGTTATAATAGCCAGCATTATTTAATCATGGAAACATGATCTGGCCAGAGCTAACTAGCTTTGCTCAGGTGTGCTTGTAAATTTAATTTGAGTTCTTCTACCTTGTGCAGAAGTTGAATGCAGGCTAATGTATATGCTGGAAAAATAACAAATCTTATTATGGTATAGAACAGGAAATCTTTTAGTTGCACAATAAAATAGTACAATTCAATGCATGCAGTATTTATATAGCACCATTCAGAAAAATATTTCAAAGCTTTATACAAACAACTTGGTGCTGCACCAGAGCCAACACGTCAATTCCTGTTAAAGAGAAGAAAGCCATTGTAAAAATGTTTGCAATATACATTTAAACAAAACATTCATTGGAAGAGGAGTCCACTAACAGCTGGACATCAGTATCATTAATACAGGTCCTGACAGAAATCTAAATCCGTGACATAAGACATTTACCCATGATGCTCTCTATGTAAAGGTTGTTAGTGTTTTATTTAAACAATAAACTGCCTATGTGTCCTGAAAGCCAGACTGGATGGAGCTGGATGTTCTTTTTAATGTGCATTATCCCAGAAATTGAAAAATGAAGTAAAGGAGTGAGGAGAAGGTCGGACAGAGGGGAAATGCGTAGCAAACTGAAATCCTCCACGCTGCTCCCGTCTTAGTACTTTTTCCATAGTATTCAGAGTCTAGTGGACACTTCACATCTGCCCACTTACTTTGTTATGTTCTCTCACTCACCTACCAACATAGTTCCATTGATTGCACATGCATGCTTAAGTGCTTCTACTCCCCCTGCACTGCAGGCTTTTGCAATGCAGCTGAAGTATCCACCATTGTATTAGGTCATGTGGCAGCATGTTCTGGACCATGCACATCCCTCTGCATCAGCTCCAGGAGCCTGCAAGTCCCTGCATAGATGACCTGTTGGGACAGACTCTGTTCAAGGGGACAGAGGGGTGACTGCTGGTGCAGGGCTTGGCTGGGGAATGCACGGGCTCCCTCACTGCTGCATGATGCAGACTCTTCCCTAATGCCTTGGGAACTCATCTGTAGTCAGAAATGTGGGGAACAGCCCAGAAAGAAACCTCTATACTGGGAATGTGCTATTTGCTAGCACCATTGGTGGAGAGGAGAGGAGAGGAGAGGAGNAGTGTCAGCTGGATTTCTAAGCAAAAAAAGGAGAGGAGAGGAGAGGAGAGGAGAGGAGAGGAGAGGAGAGGAGGGGATGAAAACTTCCCTTGAAATCCCATCTTGACTTGATTGCAATTTTCCATTGGGCCTTCTTGCTGCCTTCAGAACTATTTTTACAGTCCAAAATGACTAGAGCATATCTGTGTTGGAATTACCATAAAACTTCAACAGATTGTGCCAAAATAGTATGTCTAGCCCTGGAAACAAGAAATGATCAATCTTTTCAACAACTAAAAAGCTGGTGAAAAGTATGCAAATATTAAGTATTTAATTAAATATTAAGTAATGACTTCTTTCAGATATACCTTATGAATAAGATTCTGGATATTGGATTCCTGCAAAATCTGCATGTTCATTTCTAAATTGCAAAATAGAAGTAATGCACTGAAGGAAATTTTAACATGTGTGTTTAAGGCTTTTTTTAACAACTTGATAGTTTTCCAGCAGTATTTTGTCATTGACTACTTCACATCAGCATTATCTTAAAACTAATAGCAAAAGATAGTTGTTTCCAGACAGCTGAATTAAAATGTGCAATACCAGGAGCCGCAGCCAACACACTGGTTAGCACATTGTGTGTGCTTCTAATTATGCAATAAATGGTGCTTATTGTACATAAGAGCATACAGTCATCTCTGGTGCCTTCTGAGATGACTCACCTACTCTCACTATGGCAATGCTAGACTCTGCTCTGCAGTGCTAACTTTGCCATATATATTCTCTATCTGTATAGATACCCAGAATCATCCTGTCTAACTTTTGGCTGAGATCCCTAAACTAAGGTTGTCTTGGCTTTAGGCTCTTGCTGTTGTCAGAGCAGGGAAATATGTGCCTCAAGAAGGCAGCTCTGCTCTTCAGTGGGCTGAGTTGTTGCAGGTAGGTTGCTCATGGTGTTGCTCCACTGGCCACCAAAGGAACCTCCAGCATATTTACTGACACTTGTCTAGGGTGAGTCTGCTCTCAGCTTAGGTAATTCGGTGATTAAAGTGGCAGTCCCACCGGGAGAGGTGAAGTTGAAGAGGCCTCCCATGCAGCCCCAGTGGCTTTGCTCAGGTTCTCCTCACATGGTGTAAACCTGAACATATTCCACAGCGACTGAAGCACCCTGATAGTGCCAGATCCAAGTGCTCCTGTCCCCACGCAGGCTCATCCCCAGACTGTTTCCACTGGCAGCCCTCATTTCATCTCTCCTCCTGTCACTGCATTTTTGCCTTTTCCAAGTTTCTCTTTTCCAGGGTTCATTCCCAAAGCACTTGCCACCTCCCTACAGCCTGTTTCTGCAGCTGTTCCCTCACACATTCTTCCTCCGCTGCTCTCCGGGTACACCCTCTCCCATGAGCATTTCTCTCCTGCAGAGCTGCTGTTTCTTCCCACCAATCGTGGTTTCACTCCTGAGTTTCAGGCAACACTGCAGGCATTCACCGGTCTCCAATTCTCCAGGGCTGTGTCCTTCAGAAAACATCCACTGCCTTCAGGGACCGCACACCCCTTCCTCAGTCCCAGGGAAGATGAGAATTAATCACAGTCACTGCACTCACTTTTGACTGCAGTGAAAGACCAGTCTTTGGTAGGGGAAAGGGAATGGAGATGTCCAAGGCTGTTACAGATATCTTCATGGAGTAATGGGTCCCCAGTGCCCTGATATATGGAGCCATCTTCTCTAAGCCCGCTAAACACCTGATCTGCCCCATTCTCCTATACTGTGTCTCTTGAGAGAGAGATAGAAATCATCATCCTTAACTCTAAATGTCTTTAAAATGAAAAAAAAAAAAATGTAGTTTAGAAGTGCATGCTTCTCACTGTAGAGTTAGAGACAGGGACTAAGGTGATAGTTTCTCATACAGGTGTGCATGCTGCTTTGCACCAGGAGGAGGATCCTGAGGTGAACGTTTTGGTTTTGTGTTGGGTGGAGATGGTTTTGCGGGGTGACATGGCCAGTATGCCCGTCTGCAGGGTGTAGGGCACTTTCAGTCCAGCTGCAGGCATGTTGCAGCCTGGTCCCCTGGACATGGCAATGCAGCAGGTCTTTTTCCACAGCAGCAACAAACCAAGTTGTGCCCCTTCAGCCCCGCATTTTGTCCCTCATATCCACCATCAAGCCTGGAGCAAACCAGATGCCCTACAGGCAACCTCCTGTCCATGCTAGGGCTGAGTTTCTTGTCTCAGCACTATTTCTCTCTCCTAGTCTGAGCTGAGACCATTAAATGAAGAGTGGGATTTCCTCTGAAGGGATCAGTCAGACTTTTCATTTTCTTTCTGAGAAGTCAGCTACTGTAACTAAGCACCACAAGGGACTTATTGAAGTTACAGAGAAGGAATAAGGGCTTCAAAGGTTGAGGAGCATTGCTCTAGGACTACGAACAGCTCTGCATGGCCTATTAATAGATTTGGTCACGGCCCAATGCATCCGTAGGCTGAGTGGGACAGTATGTCCTAATGATATTTAGCTGGCTGATTACACCCTCAACTTTTTTTTTTTTTTTCCCCCTATGTTACTACTTCATTTCCATCCTTCTGTTTCAGGCTTTTGGTTGATCCCCAATCCATTGGGCAGAGGAAAGAAAGGTATTTACATTACAGCATATCTACTCTATATCGCAAAGTTAAAGGTGTGTAATTGAGCAGGGCTGCGTACGAAGGGCAGGTGTATTTTACAGCTGCTTCATCTCAGTTGCTCTGCTCAGATCAGGAGTGAAGCAGTGTATGTGGGTGGGTTGGAGAGTGGGAAGAAGCAGGTCAGAGCAACTGTTTGTGTGGCATGCCAATGTGCACCAGCCTGCTCTGGCACCTGTGTGCTGACCTCAGGCTGTCAGAAGCACCAGAGCCTTAGGAAAAACAAACAAACAAACAAAACAAACAAAAAAACATAACTCTTCCTGTATATATGTATGCATACCAGTTAACACCTCAAATAGCAGAGGAAAAGTGAAGTTTCTCTTTGATTACAGGCAACACTATATCAGTTTGGGGAACTCATCCAAAACACGGCACAACATGGAAGGTCCTCCATTATCCTGTTTTGTCAGAAATATACATGTCTTCCTCTCTCTTCCCCCAAATCTCTTTCCAGGCTTGGAAGGTCTCTCTGTCCCCTCCAAGGCCAGTCTCACCGACCCATGCTGAGTGTGTTGAAATGCCCAGTGCCACCACTGCAGAGCTGTGGAGCTCAGGCTGGGATGGGTTGGCATCTGTGGCATAAATGGAGGGCTACCTTCTCACCACTGCTTACCTATTTTGAGTAGTACCATAGCGTCAGGTTATGCAGAAATTTTGAGGAACATCTCCAAGCTTCTTTAACTCACCAGAGCTAAAGGAGTGGGAAGAACAAAAGAGTCAGGAAGCCATGGCAGTGGCAGAAATGCCTATTACTGCTGTGGTCCTGCAGTAGGAGAAGCGCCAAGGTGCATGGCAAGGATCTGGCTCTGTGCAGGAATAACACCATCAGCAAAGCCAGAAGTCACATAACACAGCTTCTGGGACAACCTACCAGAAGGGCAGCCAAGATGTGGCAATACCATGCACTAGCCATACTGTGATAACTCCATAGACATATACTCCTACCCTAAGATAAAAGTAAAATAGTTTATTTGTTGGCGGAAATGGGATAAGCTGCCTCACATTTTCCATGGAGTAAGAGTAGGAACCCCGTCTGTCACGCTGGCAGCCATTGCTGTTTCAGAAGGTCACACCCAAGTTTGCCACAAGGTCGTTTTTTCACGTCGCCAAGCCCACACACGGAAGAGAAGCCAACCCCAATTGGCTGAAGAATGCAAACAGTGTGTCAGCTTGGGCATCCTCATAGCCACCTCAGCATAACCCCACGGGTGAAGAGTGGATGAGAAATGAAAAGGGAAAGGCAGACAGAGAGAAAGTCTTCTGTGAAATAGGAAGGGGAAAATTGGGGGGCTTTTTGTGCTTTTTTTTTTAATATAATTATTTTTAAAATACAGCTCTGCAGCATGAGATAAATATCCTGTTGCCCCTGTGGGATTGCAAGTGACTCATTAAGTATTTCAATAGCAATGTATTGTTCCTGAGATGGAAGGAGTGACATTGAAAGAGAGCCGTTGCTAAAAATTAAGAACAGGCAACAGCATGGCTGAAAATGCTACACTGCAGCCCAGTAGGCAACTGCAAATTTAGCTGATTTTTAGAAGTTTGGCTTTGCTTACTAGTATAAGTTGGTGGTGGCCTCTTGATTTCAGCTGAAGTAGGCTGGTTTTCACTGGAAGAAGGAGCAGTTTTCATTTTGTGCATTAAAAAAAAAAAAAAAGGAAGAAGAGAATATTGGAATTTTGATGTGGAAAATGTCTTCTCAATGACATTAAGAAATACCGTAACAATGCCCCTCCCTGTAATTCCTACATCAAGACCACACTTTGTATTTCAGGTGTACCATGAAGTTTGGAAAGCCAAAGTCCAGAGACTTCAAGAGGTGATGAATTCGTCATATTCCCTGAGGAGTTATTTCAATGCTTAATTAATGACTGTTAAGATGCACACCTTTTTTCTAGCTGAAATGTAGCTAGCTAGAGCCTCCAGCAATGGGATCTTGTTACATGTTGCCTGGTAGATTAAAGAGTCTTTACTATAAAAATCTATGAAAAAAATTCACTTGTTCCAGAATAAAAATTGGGTGAGTCATATCAAATTGCAGGTTTATAGGTCACCAGAAGGTTTGTGGATAATTTATGCTGGTTGCTTGTAACAAATGCTGACACCACATTTAGAAAAGAATGATAGTTCTTCCTCTCGGTAATTAGGGAAGCCTGAAGGGTCTGAATATGATTACAGTTTCAAAAGGACTGTAATCCTTAAGTTTGGAGGATTGTTTCCAGCACTATATTTTTGTTCAGTGGTTCTTCTGGGTTTCTTATCTTCTTTGCCAGGTGAGTCACTTCCAGTTAAAACTACAATTGTTGCAAAGGGCTCAAGGAGAGTAAATAAAAGGCATGGGCTTGTCCTCCTCTCCCTGAAGTGAGCTAAAATCACAGCCTTCTGGTCAGAGTTCGGACACATTTGGAACATATTCACTCCTCACGCTCTGTGCTCTACATTCTTCCTGCAAATAATACATAATTACAGAGATATAGCCCCAAGTGGAAAAGGCTGTTTACACAAGCTATCTACATACAGACAACACTATTTTTTACATGCCTGTTTTAGAGATGCTTAGCAAGCTCAGTTTTTTTGTTTCACTTGAGGTCTGTCCCGGCATGCTAATAGCTGGCTTCTAAGTTGCTGCCTTACAGATGTTTCCAAGAGCATTGTGGTTTTTATTATTATTGCTCACTGAATCTCCTCCACTTTACAGATGTCTCTCCTGTACTGAGGTACCCCTTTTCTCAAATCACCGTGTAAGGAAAACCAGTGATGAGACAGTCATCTTGCAGCATGTGTGCTTTCATTTCCTGATGCAGGGAAGGGGAAAGGGAAAAGGAAAGGGAAAGCCAAAGGCCTGGGAAGAGGATTCATGAGTGCTGTGAAGCTTCCATCAGCCTGAAAGAAGACATACCTGATATTCTACCTGTATCCTTTGGATGGGGTTAGGGATCAGAATACACTCCATGGGATGAGACTTGGTTCTGGTTCCCCACCATTTCAGGAGCATCTGTCCAGTTTTCAGAGCAGCCCTAAGCGACACAGTCTGAACCTCAGGCAGGAAACTGTCTGAGCATCAGGAAACACTTCTGTGCTGTGCGGGTGGCTGAGCCCTGGCACAGGCTGCCCAGAGAGGTTGAGGAGTCTCCTCCTTGGAGATCTTCACAAGCTGCCTGGACCTGATCCTGGGCACCCTGCTTTGTGTGGCCTGGTTAGAGCGGGGGTTTGGGCAGGTGGCCTCCAGAGGTCCTTTCCAACCTCAAGCATTCAGTGATTCTGTGACTTTGGGACTGAAGCCTTCCTGATATGCTAAATCCCTTCTGAGTGAGAAGGCAAGACTCACAGAACCTTAGAGAGACAACAACCAAGCAGGGGTGTGGTTGTTCAATAACAGGGGACTCCCTGCCCTGGGAAAAGAGGAGTGCCATGGACGACTCATGCAGTTTGCATCATTTTAGGTAAACCAAATAAATAGTGTTTAAAGCAAAGAGGGGAGTTGGACCTTGGGCTTCAGCACTTGCATGTTGCCTAAGGTTTTGTAGATGCATGTCCTCAGATACCTTATAGGTGATGTACTCTTGAAATGAGTATCTAATTAAACGCTAAAAACACCTATTGGGTTTTTTGGCTCAGCAAGTTTATCTCTTTGGCTGCATATTGTTCTTCTATTAGAGGGCACAACAAGGGAAATACAGAGCACTCCTATAAGAGTGTGCCCGGGCAGGAGCGTGAAGCAACCTGCTACAAATGCCTTTGAAAAAACACCACGATTTATATTGGAAGTATCAGTGAAGCTGTTGGCAATACTGTTCACAGTATCCATAATACCTACCAATCATACCACACACAGCAAGACTCTGAAGACTGTAGTACAGTTGGCTGCTCCTGATATCTGACTTTCCCAGAATTCATGTGTCAGTATATGCTGCATTTCTAGGGTTGTGTCCTCAACACAGAGGAAAGAAATCATGGTAACATACACTTTATATCAAGTGCTATTTTTAAAGAGACTTATAAAAGCTTTATCTGGTGTTAAAGTACAGTTGCGCCTCTTCCAATGGAGTCAGCACTCAGAGTTGCTCAGATTGGCCCTCAGCTGTTCTTCGAAGACAGTTTGTGAGCTCTGAACCTCCTGAGTTTACAGAGCTAAGGCTGAAAATCCCAGGAGAATAGGTTTTCCTGCAGTGCCCCTAGTTTCTAGGCCGGCCTAGATTGCACAGGAGTTGCAGGTTCTTGTAACATGGGTCAAACATTCATTTATCAGGGCTTTTGGGAACATGCACTGGTAGTATCTTTCAAGAAACTGCATGTGGTCGTGTGAGGTGACAGAAAAATAAGGTTTTTATTTCTTTCTTTCCACTACCCATATAATGTGTATATGGTTTTATTTGGATCTGAAAAGACAGCAGGTGTCTGGGAAAGAGAATCAAGCTTTTCTAAATACTAACAAAAGCATGACCCACTGCCAATCTTTTATGTGAAGAAAATTCTTGTCTTGATGGGAAACTATCCTAACTATCCTTAAGCATGCCACTTTTAATGAAGCCACCAAGACTGGTATTCTGTGCCCATGAGAAAACAGAGAAAATAAGTTATTATCTGAGCCACTTGCAGCCTGCCAGATTTGGAAAGAAGGATGAAACAGTGCTGCAGGGATTCTACAGTACTGCCATGACCACTCTGTTGAGTAACTCATAATGTATACACCTAACGAGGTAGTGTTAGTGCCTGGGTGGTGGACACTCAGAGGAGGTGGTGATAACCCCATTGAACTCTCCTATATACTCAGATGCCTAGTAGCTCTGCTTCTGTGTGATGAGAGGAGGCTCAGTAAATGCAAAAATAGACAAACTGTTCCTGTAGAAAAACAGAACAGAGAGACACCAGCAAGGGGCACACAAAACATCTGAAGAATTACTCCCCCGGGAGAAGAGAGCTTGAGATGACGCACTAGTGAAGACTCCGGTCTGGTCTGTTTTTTTAAGGCTTTTGAATTCCTCCCTCCCTTCCTGACCTTTTATGAACAGATCAGGGCCTTCTTTGAAAGCACCATGGGAGGATGCGAAAGTCCTCCTTTCCTTTCTGCTGGCAGCCTTTAGCAGGATGCTTCTCACACTTGTGCTAAGTGGGATTTAATGATATGACTACAACTGCACCAATTAAAGGAGAAGATAACCCATTAAGTGGTGTTGTTTCAGAACAGATAACCTGCAATTTGGAAGCAATCCGCTGTTTTAAGAACAGGGTACGCTTGTCCTACACTTGCCTACAAGTCACGTCAGGTAAATAAAGCTCCTGTCTCCTAGGCAACCAGGACATCCACAACAAACCTTACCTGGCTTATCTAATTTCATTGCTATTGTGTGTCTGTAATTAGTCAGAGAAACAGACATGCCAAGGGAAAGTAGCTTGACTCATTGAACATCACATATACACTTCTTCCTTTTTCCCTGACAGGCTGCAGGATTTTGAAAGACACAATAGTGATCGAGTCATTGACATTTGCTCTCGGTGCCAAAGTCAGCTCGCATTCTCCATCAGAAACTCCTGTCAGATGTGATTGCATGCTCTATTTTTGGTTCTCAGAGGAAAAAGGCAAACAGATTTACACAGGTGTAGCTGGGATTATGACACGCTTCTTCACCTGTGTGAAAGAAAGAGTTTATTTTTCCCTGTGCTGAATAAGGGACTACCCGTATGTTCTCAGAAGAACCTTACACTCCTGTTTGCTCCCTTCTTATACAAAGTTTAATCATCCCATATAATATCCTGCCAGTTGACAAAGGCGTAATCTGAGACAAATGATGTTAGCAACCCTTTAGATATGTGATAACGCAGGGTTAGTAGTGAGATTACCCAGAGCTCAAGCACCAGCCTGCTGAAGTGCTGAGGAAAGCTTGTTCATGGATCAGTAGAGAAAGAGTAAGTGCAGCTTCTTCCTTAATGGTCCCGAGATCAGAAGCAGTCAGCAGCGGAAAAACTTATTTTCTAGGTCGTTGTATTATGCCACTAGAATAAGAGGACAAATCAGGTGCGGGGTGCTGACAGGGAGGGGCTGAGCCAACCTTTCTCCGACACCTTCTTCCCTCCTTGTTCGGCTGGGTGCGCGCTCACGTAGACACAGGGCAGCATGGGCACAGCAGGGAGAACAGACACTGTTCATGGGATGGCATTCCCATGTAAGTAAAGTAAATGCTGCTTTGCTCCCTGCAACGCTTTAAATGACCCAGACATTGCTTCTGCCATATCCTCTGGGAGCTGTGCTTGTAGCCTGCTAGGTATTACGGAGGGTATTCAGTTTATGCTTTGCTTTGTTCAGTTTAATCTAATCGCTCTTGGCCATAAAGGTCCTTTAACCATACTAAACAATCCCTCTTCCTCACTGAAGTTTACACCCTTCAAATACTTGTAGATAGTTATCACGTTTCCTTTAGTCGTTGTTTAGCCAAGAAATACATGTCTAATCCAACTTCTGCTGGTGTAACACTGGACACGGGAGGAATAAAGCCTGCCTAATGGAGAACATAAGGCGGGCTAGCTCAGCATAAAGCTTTTTAAGAACTTCCCTCTGGCAGATAATTCACAGCTGGCCTCAAAAGAAGCATTACTAGCCAGGAGGAGGGCAAAGCAAGAGGAGCTAAAAGACGATCTGCTTTAGGGCTTTGTCAGTCAGGTCTTAGCGGTTGGGGTGATATGGGAGAGATTCAAGTATTCCCCTAGCTGAAATCTCTCAAGCCCAAACCACTGCTGGGAGTGGGTTAACCATCTGCTAACCATGGTGAGGCACTGCCTGGAAGAGCACAAGCTGGGGCAGGCCAAAACCATATCAAGGACTGTGACCATAATTTGTAGTACAAATGAGCATGGGACACTGTTCGGGCTCATACCCTGACCACTTTCAGTTTACGGGTACACACACAGTCAGAGGAGCCTCTGCTTGGGTTAGGGCCACCTTGAGCAAGCAGAGGGCTCACAGGAGGCCTGTGATGGACACAACAACCAGTCCCTGCTCTGTGGATCCTTTGGGCACGCTCACCCCATTCTCACTGACTCCAGGGACTGGAATTTGGAACGCTGGATAAGGTGTAAATGATCACAGTCTAGAGGACATAGTCTGCCTCCTGTCACTGAATTCATGTAGCCATAGAGCATCATATCAGCTTAGTTTCTTGCCATGTTCTCACTACACCTTCTTTTTCCTTTTTTCTTTTTCTTTCCTTTTCTTTCTTTTTTCTTTTTTCTTTTTTCTTTTTTCTTTTTTCTTTTTTCTTTGTTCTTTTTTTCCTTTTTTCTTTTTTCTTTTTACTTTTTTTCTTTTCTTCTTTGTTTGGGTTCTTTCACAAATCCCTGTGGAGATCCTAAAGTATTTCGAATGATCAGTCCCTGAATATTCAGGATTCATTTTCTCCATGGTAGGAATAGCACAAAACTTCAGAAGCAGTGGGCAGGAGAGACCAGACTAACTGGTTCCAGGACAGTCTGAAGCAATGTAGGAGAACCTCTTTACACCAGATTACAGCAAAGTGTTTCACTATGTGCATCAGTGATTTGGCACTTCTTTCTAGGAAAAAGTAAACCTAACTGGAGTTGTCATATCTGAGCCTCCCCACCCACTGAGGTACATGTTTATTGGAGCACTCAAGGTAAACACATGCCCCTTTCCCACATACCATAGCTTTTTTCCTTTGCCAAGATACAGCTGCAACCAGCTTATTGCACAACACAATTTCTTAGTGGGTACAGCAGTTAGTCCTGCACCCTTCACTGGCCATCTGTTCTGCTGGCAGCAGCCTAGACCTACAGAGCTGCTGTGATTTCCAGCAGCAGCAGATTTCTCCTCTGCTGTTCTGGACACCACCATGAAAATTGATGCTTGCAGCAGCAAACCAGAAGAGTGAGAATAAGCCAAAAAGCTTCCTTGCAGTCTCTTTGCCGCAGATGAGCATGGCTTATGGACATGAAGTCATATCTCAAAATGCGCAGAGGGCTAATGTAATGCTAGAGGGTTTTGTAGGGCAGCCAGGCTTGGTGTCTCATCCATAGTGTCAACTGAGAGCAATACCTGGAATGAACTATTCTCATAGATATACCTGAAGTTTATTTCAGAGGAAACTATCTTTTCTTTCCAAAAAAAGACCCCAGGTGAGCTCTCAGTAATGCAATGTGAATGATCAGAGGGATGCTGACCAAAGGCAGCATTAAAGACCTGCCTTTACCAAAAACACTACATGTTCACAGAATCACAGCTTTCACAAAGGTTCAAGTTGGCAGGAACCTCTGGAGGTCATCTGGTCCAACCCACCTGCTCAAGCAGGGACACCCAGAGCAGGTTGCCCAGGACCATGTCCAGGCAGCTTGGGAAGATCTCCAGGGAGGAGACTCCTCACCCCCTCTGGGCAGCCTGTGCCAGGGCTCAGCCACCCGCACAGCACACAAGTGCTGCCTGATGCTCAGAGGGAGCCTCCTGGGTGCCACTTTGTGCCCATTGCCTCCTGTGCTGGCACTGGGCACCACTGAGAAGAGCCTGGCTGTGGCCTCTTTGCACCCTCCCTTCAGGGATTTAGAGACCTTGGTGAGATCCCCCTAAGCCTCCTCTTCTCCAGGCTGAGCAGCCCCAGCTCTCTCAGCCTCTCCTCACAGCAGAGGTGCTCTGGTCCCTTTGTCATCTTTACAGCCCTTCATTGGACCCTCTGCAGCATGCCCAGGTCTCTTTTGTACTGGAGGCTCCAGAACTGGACCCTGCACTCCAGGTGTGGCCTGAGTGGTGCTGAGCAGAGGGCAAGGATCACCTCTCCTGGCCATGCTTTGCCTAATGCAGCCCAGCATTAACCTTCTTAGCAGCAAGGGCACGGTGCTGGCTCATGTTCCACTTGGTGTCCACCAGGACCCCCAGGTCCTGTTCTGCAGAGCTGCTTTCCAGCTGGGTGCCCCCAGCATGTCCTGGTGCCTGGGGTCGTTCCTCCCAGGCGCAGGACTCTGCGTTTCTCCTTGTTGAACTTCACGAGGTTCCTGCCAGCCCCTTTCTCCAGCCTGTCGAGGTCCCTCTGGATGGCAGCACAGCCCTCTGGAGACTCAGCCACTCCCCCCAGTTTCATGTTGCCTGTGTATTTTCTGAGGGTGCATTCTACTCCATGATCCAGATTTTAATGAAGCTGTTAAACAGGAATGGATCCAGTATTGACTCCTGGGGTAATCCGCTCGTTACTGGCTTCCAACCAGACACAACTGACCACTACCACTGTGTCTGACTGTTCAGCCAGTCTTCAGTCCACCTCACTGTCTGCTCATCCAGCCCATACTTCAACACCTTCTCTATGAGGATCTTATGGGGTTCAGTGTCAAAGGCCTTACAGAATTCCAGGAAGACAAAATCTACTGCTCCCCCTCATCCATCAGGCTGGTGATTTCGTTATAGAAACTTACCAGGTTGGTCAAGCATGACTTCTCCTTGGTGAATCCATGATGACTACTGATTATTTTTTTCTCCTTCATGTGCCTGGAAATGGTTTCCAGGATGAGCTGTTCCATCACCTTTCCAGGGATCGAGGTGAGGCTGACTGACCTGTAGTTCCCCAGGTCCTCCTTCTTGCTCTTCCTGAAGATAGGAGTGACGCTTGCTTTCCTCCAGTCTTCTGGCATTTCTCCCAGCTGCCCTGATTGAGCAAAGATTATAGAGTGGCCTCACAATCACTTCTGCCAGCTCCCTCAGATCTCATGGATGCATCCCATCAGGGCCCATGGATTTATGTACGTCCAGTTTGCTCAAGTACTCCCTGACCTGATCCTCTTCCACCAAGGGTACCTCTTCCTTGCTCCAGCCTTTCAGACTGGTCTCTAGGATCTGGGATTCCTGAAGGTCAGTCTTGCAGGTAAAGACTGGGGCAAAGAAAGCATTCAGTGCTCAGCCTTTTCACTGTTGCCCCTGAGAGGCACCCAAGAACAAGAAAGTATTCAAACTAATGCTGACTTCTGTGGCAGGCTACTGCGCTTCTCAGCCCCTTTTCAAAAAGCACTCCAACATTCAAGCTAAGCATGATGAGCTTCTCCAAGTAAAACTTCACTGTGCCCAGGGCAGCTGTTGATGTAGGGTCCAACCTGAACCCTTCTGGAGGGTTCACCCATCAGTTGTCCATACCCTGTGGTGAGTCTTCAGACATGCTGCTTGGACTCTTGCACAAAGAGACCCTAACCCCAACCAAGCTCAACAAAGAAGAATCACGAGATCACAAAGAAGTCCTCCCACATATCCCTTTTGTGTAGCCATAGGCAAAGATGCTGGCTAGAGGTTAGATGACATGACTGACACCCCACTCCTCACCAGCTACCATATTGGCCCAGTGGTATCAAATTAGGCTTGAGAAAAGCAGAGCTATGGTTCTAGAGTTGTGCTGAGCGGTCCTCATGTCTCCTGCAGGCCTGGCCCTCATATCCACCACATTCCTCTCCTTGGCTCGTTTGGGCTGTTTTGTCTCAAAAAGCCACCATTTTTGTCTGGCTTGCTTTAGTCCTTATAAATCCAGGCTGTTTATTACATATGACTTCATATTTGTCTCAAATGGCTCCATATTTGTCTGGATACATAAATACTCTTTTCCCTCTGTGCTCCTTAATAGTTTCCCCAAACATTTTCCTGACTTGTATTTTTTGGGCATGACTGTGTTAGGAATAGGAAGAAAGAGGAATACTTTGCTCTGACTACAGATGTACTAGCTTATCCAGAACTAATTTTGGTAGGAGTCTGCCAACATGAGATGTCCAAGCCAGTGCTTTTCATGCTGTCTGCTGATTTTTCTCCAGGGTTTCATTTTTCTAGGCAGAGTGCTGGATGTGTTCACCCTGCCCTGAGAGCGTACACAGGTTAATGGTAGGGAGGAGAGAGGGAAGGTGCCATCCTGCACTGCACCAGTTCTCTTCTTGCAGAGCCAGCAATAGTCTCTCACTTTTTTTTTTTTCTTTTAATTCAGACAAATGTTCCTGGAAACTTTTGAGGCACTCGTCTTGTTCATAACCAAGTTGTACATACTGGAGAGCTCTTAATAATGTAAATCCATTAGGCTTAAATGATAAAAGCAGAAAATAACTTTGTGAGACAGAAATGAAAAAGAAGCTGGCTATTATGGGTTAGATCTATATTTAGCACCTTGGATTCAAAAGCAGCATAGAATTGTGGAAACTAAAAACAGACCAGAGCATCCACTCCATACAAATGCAAGAGGTAATGCAGAAGGCAGAACAAACTGTTGTATGTTGTTTTTTTTTTTTCCAGAACCTCAAACACCTTAAACACAGAGGGACCTGGAACTGGGGATGAAGGAGACAGTAAGAAGCAAGCCCAAACTGAAGTGAGGCCTTGAGAGGCAAGGAGAGATGAAAGGTGATGTGTTTAGTTACGTGTTCAGGGAGGGACATCTAGCACAAAGCAGCATTGCTTACTGCTTTGGCTCCACAGCATATGGTGAGTAAATAATATGTTATTAATAACTCACAATAACCAGTCTGATATCATTACTTGTATCAAACAATGCTAAGGAAGGAACTGTACAAATTAAAAGCACAATATTCTTTAATTACAATAATAATGCGGGGACACTCTGCCTCTCTTACATAATATGACAGCCAAGGTAATATAAAAACTCACAATATGATCAGTCTGATGGGTGTCATATTCTCCGGATGCTCCTACTTAAAATATGTCAACAAACTGTTTCTATGTGTAGCATGGTAACGTCTACAGAGCCTCAGCCATGCAGCGGGGACAGACCCTGCAGGTTTTGCCAAGCTCACCTCTGGAGTGGTCCCATACAGGTGGGGTTTTGGGGCCACCTCATCACTCTTGCCTGCGGTAATGAGCTTTCCCTCTGCACCCATTCCATAACTGGTGAGCTGGAGAAATCCACTGGCTTGAGGTTTCTTTGATGCACAAATCCTTGACATACCTCCAGAGGGTTTGCTTTTTCACTCAGCTCAAAGGAGAATAACTGAAGTCTCTCGCCCAGGATGTTGTTCCCTTTCTAACTGCTGGTGTCTTAGCTCAGGTGTCTCCACTGACCAGAACCACTGTGGTGATATCTACAAAGAGGAATGATGTCCAGGACAATCAGAGCAGCCAAAGTTATTGAAAATGGGCATTTTTTTTAGAGTTTGAAATCACCAAAGAGCCATGAATGAATAAATCACTCAGATAAAATGCAGAAAAGAGTTCACCTCACCAAGGCTAAGATAAAGCCCTGAGCTGTATTTTTGAGTTTCTCTAAGTAGAATGGATTCCTTGTATTAATTGGGGACTTTTCATTTCTCTGACTCTTTGCTAAGAACAAGCACAGTTCTCTCCCTCCCGTCCCTACTCCCCTCCTAGAAGTTTGTCCCAATAACAACCATGCCAGTGCTATGCAGCATGCACCAGTTATACTTGCACAGAGGAAAACTTCTGAGCTTGTACAAGCAACCTTACTCATTGAGACTACTTGAAGCGTGCACATATGGAGGTAAGAAAAAATACATCTTGTGTGTAGCTGTGTTGGGTTTCTACATTCATGTACTTAAACTCAAAGATGATCATTCGATTTAGCTGCGCATTGTACTTTGCAAATCTCTTCAAGTGTGTCCCACTGGTTAATTATACAATTTTAAGCTTAAAACAATTTGGGCTGTTCTACATTTGACTCCAGAAAGGACAAGGAAGTAAACATGTTTCTGGGATGACCTATTACTATTTAAAGCAGGAGAAAAAAAATAGAGAGAGAGAGAGCAAATGAGTGGAGTTTGCATACCCTTGGGATGCAGGCAAACATCTGGGGGAATAACAATGGCATCTGCTGATGGTTTGGGGTCATGGGTTGCAAATTTCTTGTCTGTACAGAGAGGATTCCTAGAGGCTAAGCTTCACGTAGGACTTGGTGTAGATTTCTTAGCACAGAGCACATGAAAAAGTTGATTGTGGCCATATCTGGCTCACTTCTTAGTAATACATATGCATGTCCATAAAATTACAGTCTGTTGGAGTGAAAAAAAAAAAGCAAGCCTTAAACCCATCAGCCTACACACCTGTAACAATGTGCCTGGCACTGTGACAAAGTCTGTATTGATGACCCTTCCCTGGATGGCATGCACTTTCTTCAGCACACAGGTGCATGTACTAAAAAGGCAACCATTTAGACTGTTCACATCTGTTTCTTCCATGTAAAGTATATCTGCTTCCAACAACTCCATCATTCTTTCCCTGGCACCAACTGACATTGCTTGACATCTGTCCTGGACATATGTCCACATCGCCTGATGGGGATCCCAACTGAGCTCAGTTCTGACAGAGGGGAAACTCAATGAGGCCATAAGGATTTGGGTGGCTGTTCCCAGTGTGGTGCCCAATGTTATGCAGCTCAGGCTGTGCCTTCTAAGACAGAGTCCATGGCAGCAGGATGAGAGGAGGATTTTTCTTACCCTCGTACATTTTAACTCCTCATCTCCAGGTATTTTTGTTCCCTGTCAGATTTAAATAATCCAGCTTAAAAATAACTAACTAACTAAATAAATAAATAAAGGGGGGGAGGAATTTAACAGATAGTTTGTTAAGCTAGTTCTCACTCTCTTGCTCAATGCTAACTCTAACCCTAACATTACTCTCTAGCTCAGGCTGGGACTACGATGCCTACCTCTGGCCCACACCACAGACTTCCTCTCAGCACAGATCTCTTGGAAGCCCTAACTTTCCTTAGGATACCCCTTTCTAACCCCACTCCAACCACTCCTCTAGATCTCTTTTGCTCAACCCTAACCTTAACCCTGTTTGTTCTAATCGCTACTTTTCATATCTTACCTGAAACCAAAGGCTAAAGCCTGAATAAATTTTCAAGGCATCTGTTTGTTAATAATCTGGGTTTTGACCTTACATGGACGATGCTAAGCTGCCTCTCAACCACTGTTGTTTCTGCCCAATGGTATTGTCCCTCATTAAAACTTGCTAATTATATTAGCTGCATCTCAGCTGTTACATGGGCAGAAGCCAGGAAAGGGATAGTGACAGAAGTGATTACCAAGAAGGAAGACTCTCTAAGTGCACTGCAAAACATAATCTTGCCTTGCTAATGGGAACAGACTGAGGAGCCTTTGGGGTCCTTTTCTTCCATTTTGTAACCCTGGCCAGACCCTCTCAGCCAGCTAACAGAGATTGCATCAGGAGCTGCTACAAATTGAGGACATAAGCTCAAACAAACACCTCCTCACTGAGCTGTCTGCATGCCAGCGGCATGCATCTCACGGGGTGCCCAGAGCATCCTTCTCCCTTGTGCCACTGCAGGCCACAGCTTTCTTTCCACCTGACCTGCCTGAAATTTGCTCGTGACTTTGTGACCAGGAGCAGAATTGCAAAGAGATGCCAGTGCAGTTATTTCGAAGCCTGCCTGTTGACACAGGATGCAATATGCACCCATGGGGTCCAGCTGAGCAGTGCTTCTTCTGGACCGATAGGAAGCCCAGCCCTCCAGGACATCAATGTGAGCCAGCTTGGTTGCCCTGGCATGTTTGGAACTCACTTGCTGCTACCCACCTTGTGGCCATCTAAGTGACACTAAGCTATGCAGACACAAGGAGCCCTCATTGAAGCCAACAGGTTTTGGCTGCCCTGACAGCACAATCTTACTTCAAGGCTACACGGTAGAAATGCCACCAGTCAGATCCATGGCACAAGATCTGACCAGTTCTCATTGCAATGTTTTCTTGCCAGTCAAGAGCAGGGATTTATTTGATCCTCTGCCTCCCTTGTGCCAGCGCTCAGTGTGGGTCTGCAGAGTCACTGTCTCTCCCCATACCAGAAGCAAATGAAGCATCCACAACAGAAGAGGAGAAAGGGCCCCACATCACAGGTGTCCTGCTAACAGAGGGTCTGGGACCTCCTCCTGCACTGTGCCACCAAGTTCCTGCCATGGCTCAGGCAGAGACAGGTGTTTCACATCCTAGGCAGGAGCCCCTATTAGCAAGGTGACAAGTCAGTTGGCCAGGCTGAGCATTGCAGTTCTCAGGCTAAGCAGCAGAGAGAGGCATCTGCTTGAACAGCAGCAGGTGTCCTTATCTTTTCAGGTCAGCAAAACCTGAACCTTGCGTGTCACACCTGGGCTCACCGTGGGCTCATTCAGCAGCTCCCCCTCCCTGCAAGGTGCCCAGGGCCATGGTTCCTCCCCAGGCTCTGCACAGGGAACTCACTGACAGACGCGTGCTCCTTCTGCCGCTGCCCTGGGCCGGCCAGGCAGGCACAAGCCACGTCCAGGCCATCAGTCATACCACCTCGTTAGCATGCTGGCACCATGCCTGGGTGAGTAACATCTGCTGGAGCTAACGAGCCCTGCACACCTCTCTGTACCCACGGCCCCAGCCACACCTGCGCTGGGTTCCGGGTGCCCTTAGGTGACACGGCAGGGTGGTGAAGAATGAGTATCTGGGTCAAAAAGCCCGTCTCCCGAAGTGTGCTGAGTTATCTGGTGGCTTTTGTCTCCCATATCCCAGACTGTAAAAGCAGAGCACTCAGAGGCATAGATGAGGATGCCCTTAAAATAACCCTGGCAAATGTCCACCGCTGTGAGACAGTGCTAACCTGGGCTCCATTCAGCTGTAGGCCCAGGTGCCCCTTGGCTCTGGTCACATCTACCATCTCTCTTAGAAACTCACAAATATCTCAGATGGTACTAAATGTTCACATTTGTGCAACTGAAAGAAGCTCCAGACCCCCATTAGCTACAACAGGATCTCAGATACCTGGCTGGTATGTGGACACCCTAAGTGAATCATGTCCCGATGCTCTCTGCGAGCTAGCCCAGGTCTGTGCCAGTGTTCTGGCCAGCAGGACAAGGACACCAGGCCTAATGAGGAACTTCTCCCAGCTGTGTTTTGCATGAGTGAATATCAGTTGCTACAGCACAACTGCTGTAGAAATGACAAGCCCTCTTCTACCGGTTGCATGGCAGGGCTGAGGGCCCAGAAGTGATGTGCTGTGCTTGCAGCGCATTGACAGAGGCTCAGGAAGTGTTACCAGTCTAAGAGCTGCCCATGAGCCCCAGTGTGGTTCAGTCTGGCTCCACGACAATGCCATGAGCCTACAACACGGCAGCAAAGCCAGAAACACCTGCCCAAACTCACAGCTCCATCGCAACTGGCCTCTACACATATTTCTGCTTAAAACAACAAAAGCAAAAAGGCAGAGAAATCAGGACAATACCTCCTTCACCCAGTGGCTGATCATTGCTTTCCAGTGAAGCAGCACCTTACCAAGGAACTGTGTAAACCATCCTCTCAGAGATACAATAACTGCTCTGTGCTCTGAGTCATCGCCGGGGCACGTTTATCCTATGCAAGGCGCGGGTGTAGGCACAGACCTGAGGATCCCTGGCCTTGGGGCTGTTTGGATGAAAGCCAGAATGTTATTATTTCATGAGCAGAGGTTCTCCAAACTTCCTGCAGATTCTTAGAGAGATGAAAAGGGGCAGAAACAATCATAATAACCTCTGAACAACAAAACTGTGTTTATGGAAATGAAAAAAGGGAATAAATATAACTGTTAAAAATGTTCAACTGAAGAATTTCCCTGTCCACAAAATGAGGGATTTACCAAATATTTACTGAAGTATTGAAAAAGTTCTAATTTTGAGTGAGAAATTTTGAACTGGAAATAGATTTCGAGGTATTCATTTCTTAGAGCCAATTGACAAAAGCATGAAAAGAAAGGATGAAGAAAAACACAGGTAAGAAATGGCTTGTGTTTTCCAACACACAATTTAAACTAAAATCAAAACAAACCATTTAATTTTTAAACCTAGAAGACTTTCGCAGACAAAGATACTTGTAAGAAATGTTTCATTTTACTGTAGTCAGAAGGACTACACAGAATAAAAGAGGTTCAGTCAGGTGTCAGAGGAGTTTATAGGCCATAGTAAGCAGATAATGTGGAGAACTTTACCAGAATATTGGCTGTGCAGTTATTCGGGACTATTTCATAGTTGATCATAAACTGGTAATATAGATCAATTCTGATATAAACAAGGGGTATTAGCATCAATACATTTATTTTACTTAAAAAGAAGTGCCTCTACTTGCTGAAGGAATAACTGACAAATCAACTTTCTACATTTCACACCACAACAGGAATAAAACAACAGTGGGCAGCTGAAGAGGAAGGCTAGGTTTGCATTGTACTGACAGGGCCATGCGTGAGTGCTTTACTTCCACAACTGTATACAAAATGTATGGGAAAAAATAATGTTGAACTGTCTACAGGCAAAAAAAAAAAAAAAAAGGCAAAAAAAAAAGAAAGCAAACAAAAAAACACCACCACCAGATGCAAGAGCATACAAATCAAAACAGGAGAAGGCCAGACTGGCAGAAGAGAAGGAAAAGTTTGCTTATTAGCACCTATTGGGTATTTATACATATGGATAAGGTCCCTCTGAGCCTCCTCTTCTCCAGGCTGAGCAGTCCCATCTCTCTCAGCCTCTCCTCATGTCAGATGCTCCAGTCCGTCACCTCTGCGGCTGGACTCGCTCCAGTATCCCCCCAGACGCTGTGATCTGGTTTTCTGCCCCCAGGGGAATCAACCAAGTGCAGGGAAGGCTGGGGCCCAGGCTTCTCCCTCTACCACCCGGAGCAGGTTTTGGGCTTCTCTGGAGCAACGGGACAGGCCTTTCAAGGAAATGTGAGAACATGAGCAGAGGCTTGTTTCAGGTGGGTGTTTCTCCGTACGTCTGTCTGCTCGGAAGAGCCTGCAAAATCCCCCCAGAAAGGACAGACTCTGGAGTCTCAGCTCAGCACTGTGGCATGGAGAAATTTAATGGTGCAAATTGCTGTTCTAATTGAAAATAACTCTTGGGGAATATAGGTCAATAGAACATAATCTGTCTTGCAGTTTGGCCAGGGTACAAAAGTTCATACCTCCAGCAAGCACTGCCATGTGAGGTGCAGGGACTGCGCATGGTTAAAACTGAAGATTATGTCACATCCAAAAAGGGCAGGAGCAGAGCAAACAGTCAGAGTTAACAGTCGGAGCCAGCCTCTCGCCCACCTCCTGCACATTTTCCCCAGAAAACAGGATGCCTTTCTTGTCTGCCACTCGCTGTTCCCAGCATGAGCTGATGAGGCATCTCTTTCTCCCCCAGTCAGTAAAAAATAAACTGCCGTCTTCCAGGAAAGGCACAAATCTTCTTTGACAAGCAGTGATATTAACAGGGATTAGGGAATGCAAGAGCCACTGCAATTATTGTCCAAGGGATGCAGCCTGGGCTGCCCAGCCCTGGAAGCATTTTAATCACAATGAGAGGTTATATTGAGGAAGGAGCTGCATTTTCAACCCACCTTACTTTTAAAAGACCATCAGGAAGATTTGCCAGCAATTTGTTTACAGGATGAGAAGTGATAGATTGTTAACTCTTTGGTAACGGCTGCTGCTTGAGCATCACAATTGCATCGCTTACTGCAAAAGTTTCAATCTCTTGAAGTCATGTCTGTGTTGGCGTAGCTACAAGATCTTATTCAAATAGCTGGAAAAAGAAAAATGTTTAGCTTTTGCGAGCAGTACAGTCATTGCTCTGACTGCCACATAATGTAGATAAACTCTTTAAAATAGGCAGCTGAGGTGCTGTTTTAGCTTTGGCATCACGGGTGTCAGCACAGGGTGAAAAAGCCTACCCAAGAAGTTGAGGAAACATTCAGGCAATGAGTGCTGAGCTTTGTTCACCACGACTGGGCTGCTGCTGGCACCACAGCCGACTTGGTGCAATAGCAAGTATGTGTACACACGTGGGCGTGCATGTGTGTGCACTGCATGTGTGACGGTGATCCTCCAGGCCTTCCGAAGTGCCACCCATCGATGTGACATGCTGAACTATGGAAACAGCATCACGTAAAGATACACACTGACTCTTGGCTGTGTTTGAAGCTGGTTACACCCAGCCATTGATTTCAGGCTGTTTCAAATGAAGACTTTCTTCCTCATCCATTGTCAAACAGAAAGGAAGAGAGCGAAAGGACACATGGAGAAAAAGAGGGATGATTTAAAGCACCCATCAACCTCATTCGGCTCTGATTGCTAGGTGTCAGCTATCCTGTATCAACGGTATGTGGACAGCCATTAAGTACGCGTGTAAATAATCACAACCACTGAGCCCCTCATGGATTCTAGCAAGAAAAATTGCCTGTGTGAAATTGCCACAGGATGTGCCTTATTCTCTGCTCTGTATTCATTATTCCCTTGTTTAAAATTTTCATTTGCGTAGTCAGAAACAATGCTGTGAGAGCTAGGCCAGCAACCGCACACCCTAACTAACCAGGAAGAAAAGCCAAAGCAAATATTCCTGGATTCTGCAGCACACAGTACACACTGGATAATTACCCACCCAAAATATTCAGAGAATAACAAGTACAGTATTAAAAAAAAAAAAGTCAGAATTGGTCCGTGAGCAATCCAGCGGCGAAATCTTGAACTAACAGATTATGATTTTGAATGAACCACTCGCAGGGCTCTATTCAGCGCCGCGGGGACTGTGGGACCTTCCCTGTTGTTGGTGCCCACTGGAGGGGTGATGGGTGCCAGAGCAGAACGCCCTTCCTGCCGGTGCTTGGTAAGTGCTGTGCCACTTTCAGCACAGCCTGCAATTCAGAGAACTTCAAAAACCTGGCGCTGTGGATGGCAGCTGCCCTTAAAAGCCTGAGCCGTCACCCTGAGAAGCAGCTTCTGGGCTTGTGCCAACCAAGTAGTGCTGGACCCACTCCCGTATGCGTGTGGACTCGCTTCCTTCGCTGCAGTACATTTGGTCCCTCCTTGGCATGCTAATATAAATAAGGTCACTTGCACAAACACGCCCTGTTTATCTTCCTTGCTGCAACCAGCTCTCACCCTCTCCAAATATGATCGCTATGTCCTCGCTCGCGTACCCTGCTCTGATGTCCCCACTCTGGTTGTCACCCTCCTCCTGGGCTAAGCAATGTCGACTCTGCCTTGCAATCAACACGAATCCCCAGAAGCGGTCCTGCAGTTGGTGAGAAATGAGATGTCATGATGGCTTGAAGGCTTAGGAGAGAGCAAGGGTCAAATGGATTATTCTCCTCATATAGCTCACAGGTTTTCTGTTAAGAAAATCTCCTTGCAGTTATCAGCAAGGCAAGTCACGGAGATCACGAAGGCAGTTTCCTCTCAAGCCAGCACTTCCCAGCTCCTCCCTCTGTCTCTGCCCCCACTAGCCTCCACCAGGAAAAAAACCTGCGAGTTTGTTGAGCTTAGTCCAAAGCATGGTACCGTTTCAAATAGTGGTATAATTTAAATAAGGGAGGTTAGATGTGCTCCTCCACAGACTCAGGGCACATGTTCTAAATAATGTGGCCTGAACAACTCTATCATGTGAGCAGATGCACCTGTCTCCGATTTACCTTTGAGAAAACAGAGGTGCAGAGGTGTCACTACAACATACACTGGGGTGAATGGAAGAGACAGGATGTGGACCCTGTCTTCCAGGGTCCTGTGCTTTAAAGTAACATATTAGCCTACTACTGGAAAAACTGATCTAAAAAAATACGAAGTAAAATAAATTAACCTAGATCCTATCATTTCAATGCATCTCAGCACTGAGATCTCAGTATTCCAGTACAAAATGTTCATTGCTTTTTCTTCCATTTTCAAACGGTCTTCCCTGCACTGTAATTAC
Organism: Anseranas semipalmata; assembly: GCA_013399115.1. Classification (NCBI taxonomy): domain Eukaryota; kingdom Metazoa; phylum Chordata; class Aves; order Anseriformes; family Anseranatidae; genus Anseranas; species Anseranas semipalmata. The sequence continues at coordinate 1,120,073 of VXAA01003938.1, forward strand.
TTTACATTATTGTTACTATAGAAAAAAATGTATTACCTACAAAAAAAAAAAAAATGGGGAAAAGATTTTTAAAACTGAAATGAATTTTTTTAGCATTTTCCTTATTAAATTCTGCCAAGAAATACCAAATAGCTGTGCCAAAGCCACTGCCATTGATACAAGTGGATTTTACCAGTAGACAGACATGAGTCTATTTGGTCTCTGAAGCAATTGGTCTGCCCATTGAAGAGAGGCATATCTAACAGAGCACTGTGCTGATTTGTATTTAAAACTCAAAACTATCCGATCAGGCATCCTGTAGCAAAGAGAAAGGAGAATAAAACTGACATGACAGCAGAGCACCATTTTTCCTGAGGCAGGCATGAATCTAATATTGCACATCAATCAGGGGCTACTAACTGGCCAGACCTGCACTCATAATATTTAAATTGATATTATTGAAGGAATCTTTCAGCCTGGCTTAAGTCTTTTAACAGTCCTGGGAGGTGCAGATCTTGTTTTATCTACAAACCTTCTTGTGAGGAAAAAGTCAAGAAGAGGTTTTGTTCATCTGCTTTGCTTTTACAATGCTCCATTTGTTTCTGCTTTGCTCTGATATACAGAGAAAAACATCCTTGCTCTCTGGCATGACTGGTTCTCATTTTTTCTCGTCCCCTAACAGTTTTGAGCTCAAGATGTTCATGGTTATTCCTGATTTTACCATCTTCCACAGGGCCACAGCTTGACCCTAGTCACTGAGGGAAACCCATGCTTTGAAACAGGAATATGGACCAGGATTCATCTATCACCACCAACAAGGATCTCTGGAGAAGTAGCAGGGCTAAATTACAAGACCTTATCCAAAACCACCTTCTTGAGCCACTTCTACTGCAGATGATATTTACTGGCTGAATGGCTGGGCCCAGAGAGTAGTGGCCAGTGGTGTAACATCTAGTTGGAGGCCAGTAATGAGCAGCGTAACCCAGGGGTCAATACTGGGTCCAGTCCTGTTTGACAGCTTCATTAAAATCCAGATCATGGAGTAGAATGCACCCTCAGAAAATACACAGGCAACATGAAACTGGGGGGAGTGGCTGAGTCTCCAGAGGGCCATGCTGCCATCCAGAGGGACCTCGACAGGCTGGAGAAAGGGGCTGACAGGAACCTCGTGAGGTTCAACAAGGAGAAGTGCAGAGCCCTGCACCTGGGGAGGAACGACCCCAGGCACCAGGACATGCTGGGGGCACCCAGCTGGAAAGCAGCTCTGCAGAACAGGACCTGGGGGTCCTGGTGGACACCAAGTGGAACATGAGCCAGCACCGTGCCCTTGCTGCTAAGGAGGCTAATGGTGTTCTTGGGTGCATTAGGCAAAGTATTGCCATCAGGTCAAGGGAGGTGATCCTTCCCTTCTACTCAGCACTGGTGAGGCCACACCTGGAGTGCTGGTCCATTTCTGCAGCCCCCAGTACAAGAAAGATATGGACATACTGGAAGGAGTCCAGCGGAGGCCATCCAGATGATGAAGGGACTGCTCAACCTGGAGAAGAGGAGGCTCAGGGGGAATCTTATCAACGTCCCCTGAAGGGAGGGCACAAAGAAGACAGAGCCAGGCTCTTCTCAGTGGTGCCCAGTGCCAGCACAGGAGGCAATGGGCACAAACTGGCACCCAGGAGGCTCCCTCTGAGCATCAGGCAGCACTTGTGTGCTGTGTGGGTGGCTGAGCCCTGGCACAGGTTGCCCAGAGAGGTTGTGGGGTCTCCTCCCTGGAGATCTTCACAAGCCACCTGGATGTGGTCCTGGGCAACCTGCTCTGGGCGTCCCTGCTTGAGCTGGTGGGTTGGACCAGACAGCCTCTAGAGGTTCCTGCCAACCTGAACCCTTCTGTGATTCTGTGAAACTTCTGAAATGGGTGGAATTGCAGGTGTTTGAAATTTGAATAAAACAAATGGGTACCTACCCATCTTCCAGTAACCCAGCTAAGGGCTGTTTTAGTGCAAAGTCCTTTGAATGTCCACACAGGGAGTGACAAATCACAGTACTGCACTTACAGCAATAGAAGGAAACAACAGATCAAAGGTGTCCTCCTTAATCTCTTTTGATATGTTCTCCCCTGTGTCAGTTCATAAGGTGTGATTCATGTGCACGTCTGGAGGGGAATGCCAAGCGTTTGTGTTTTTATTGTCTAGGAGACTTAGTCTCCAGACCAAGTTTAGTCCAACACACATTTCACCATCCACCCTATGTGCCTATGAGATCATTTTTCTACACGTAAAATTATAAGGTGAAGATTATCTTATGTTTACACAGCTTATTTCTATTATTATTTTCTAAACATTGAGAACTTCGTTGGCACAAAAAAAAGTCCCCTTTATGTAGACATATCCATCCCTGAAGCTATTCTTCATGTGAAATACACCCAAAATGGCTATTCTGGCTGAAAAAGCAGAGTTAGGAGTTTCAAAACCACTTCCCTTCCTTGGAGTTCTAAGCAGATTCATGACATTTCTGGCAAAACAGCTTAAAGAAGCATTCACAGAAATTTGTGCTGCAGTCATCTCAAAAGCTTTCCTTTCTGCCCTTGCAAAACCAGATTTTCAGTGCAAAATATACATTTCAGCAAGTTTAAGATTGTTGATAAAAGATTTTTGAATGCAATTTCAGAAAAAAATAGTAATGAACAAACATAATTTTTTTAAGTTATAATAATGTTGGTTGTCCATGAAGAAACCCACTTCTTCCCACACAATATCCTTGTCTCCAAACTGAGGAGACATGGATTTGATGGATGGACCACTCGGTGGGTAAGGAATTAGCTGGCTGGTCGCACTCAAAAAGTTGTGGTCAACGGCTCAATGTCCAAGTGGACATCAGTGATGAGTGGTGTTCCTCAGGGGTTGATATTGGGACCGGTGCTGTTTATATCTTTGCTGGTGATGTGGACAGTGGGATCGAGTGCACCCTCAGCAGGTTTGCCGATGACACCAAGCTGCGTGGTGTGGTTGACATGCTGGAGGGAAGGGATGCCATCCAGAGGGATTGACGGGCTGGAGAGGCAGGCCCGTGTGAAGCTCATGAACTTCAACAAGGCCAAGTGCAAGGTCCTGCACCTGGGCCAGGGCAATCCCAAGCACACATTGAGGTTGGGTAGACAATGGCTTGAGAGCATCCCTGAGGAGAAGACCCTGGGGGTGTTGGTTGACGAGAACCTCAACATGAACCAGCAATGTGCACTTGCAGCCCAGAAAGCCAACCGTACCCTGGGCTGATTCAAAAGAAGTGTGGCCAGCAGGTCGAGGGAGGTGATTGTGCCCCTCTGCTCTGCTCTCGTGAGACCCCAC
>VXAA01003938.1:1123648-1182453 GCA_013399115.1 Anseranas semipalmata
CCTGCCCATGGCAGGGGGTTGGAATTAGATGATCTTTAAGGTCCCTTCCAACCCAAACCATTCTGTGATTCTATGATAATTAATTAACTTTTAAACTCATTTTCCCCTTTCTATTTTCTTGTGTTATTCTTCTTCCATATTACTTACAGCAGCTCTTGGTGAGAGTTGAAATATAACATGGCTGAACCTAAGCTCCTTGGCCTCTTCCCCCTCTCTTCTTTTCTTGGCTTCTGTCAATACCGTCCTGCTGTTTTTTGGAACCTAACTCAAAAAACATATTTTCTTCCACATGCTCGCTCGTCTTGCATATGTTGGCCACAGACAAATGTTGCTATACTATGTATCTCTGTGATGTTTCAGACCTTTTCCATGCCTCTACACCATGTTCTGTCTTGACTTGTTCCCATGTCATCCCATTCAGGAACACTATAAACTTCACTACTATCATCCTAATACATCATTTTGACGTTACCTGGCCTTTTGTGGTTTCCCCTTGGGTCCTTATCGGTGCTTCCTCAGCTTCTTCTCCAGCACTGGGGCCACCCCATGTCTTTCTGCTTCCTTGTCTCTCTCAGAGACAAGGGCAGATGAAGACTGGATGCTGTCTCAGATTCAGAGGATGCCTTGTGGCCATGCTTTCCTTCTCTCATAGTCCCACTCCACATGCAAAGGAGGATCTGTCTCTCTTCCCTTCACACATCTAAAATACAGATGTCTGTATCCGTGCTGCAGATCAAAATCAGTAGGAAGAAACGCATGTGTGAAGAGTAATTCGTCTCATCCTAGGTAGGTTAGTGCCCAAAATAGGTCAGATGAATCATGCCTTCAAAGTGCAATGCACTTCTGACCACAAAGAGAGCCTAGATGACTAAATTTTTAATGTTAGCTGAGATGGATCCTGTCCTCAGCATCTTTCTGTTATACCATTGCCCTGCCTATTCCTCTGTTGCTCACAGCACATTATCCTCCTGAATGATCTTTCATCTAGCTTCCCTTCTCATATGAATGGCAAGGTCCAGAGAAATGGTATTTTTCCCCCAGCTCCTACTCAGAAGCAATTTGCCAGCCTGCACCTTCTTCTGAGATATCTCACTGATGTGGTATTTCATGGAGCTCCTTTCAGAAATTATTTGTGAAAGCTCTGGCTTATATTTCACATCTTTTCTCAAAACTCACCTCTACCAGGATGCATACACTATAGCTTGCCTACTGCTGATAGCTAAGTGGGTGGTCTGTTGAGAATCATTAAAATTCTTGCTCTTCTACATCACCCCCTCGCCCCCTCAACCCCCAAAAAAAATAAAAAATAAAAAATAAAAATTCTAGGAGTGAAACCTGCTATTATCCTACCACCAGTATACCCGTGCCGACAGAGCCGTGGTCTGGAGCCCCTCAAGACTACAGCGTGGGTTTGTAGAATGGTTTACAATAGCTTTCTGACACTTCGTGAATGGCAGCATAAATTACAGTGCAGAAATAGATCAACAAGCTAGAGTGGCTTTACTTCTTTGAACAGCTCTTACAGGCACCAATGTTCCCCTATGGATTTAAAAGAGTCTTTTCTTCTTACTCCTCCACCTTCCTCATTTTAAGCAGGCTGCAGTGAATGGAATAGCACATTGTGAAACGCCATTGCCTCTTTATCAGGTTACAGCACTAGAGAAAAGAAAAGATGAAAATCCAAGTGAAAATCACTCCTGTTTCCAGTCTCACCCTGCCATGGAGTCCCCCAATAGCTGAAAGGGATTAAGGTCTTAAATGACTTGCTGACAAAACCACGGTACAATAGGACCAATTGGAAACATTGGAAGGAGATGTTCAGCTTTGTTTTCCTTCAGGTTCATAGAGGGTCTGGCTAAAATACAACTATTCTTTTAGCCCATAAATAAATGCAAAGCCTGATCAAGTTGCAGGAGCTCCCAGCACAAAGTTGAAGCTTTTAAGAGGATGGTTTTTGGAAGCAGCTCTTCCCATACGGGCACAGTGTGAGGAAGCAAATACCTGCTTTGGCAGGAGGATGTGAGACAATTAGGGCTTATTAATCTGAAGTGCTGAGTGCCCACAGATCTCGTGGAAATTCATATGCTCCTGCAAGAGGCTGAGAACTTACAAAGAAGCAACTTAGTTTTTTCCTCTCCCACACAAAAAAATACTAATAATAGCAATAATAATAATTAAAAATAAAAATAGAACTCCTGTATTATGAATGTCATTATATTGCTGCAGCACCTAGGCATCCTGGCTGGCTTCGGGACATGGCTATAGCAATTGGTAGGAGTCCCACGTCAGAGGAGCTTCCAGGGACAAGTGTGAAGCTGAAATACTGCTGAAAGCATTAGGAAGAAAGGCAAGACAAGCAGAGCATGAAGAGCTGCACCACTACCCTTGTATTTTGGCACTGACTTTGCGCAGGATGAGGAGAGAACATGTTCAAAGAGAAGGAAGCCAACTCAATTTAGTATGCCAGAGGAGGAATCAAATAAGTATAGGAGAGGACTGAAACTGTCTGTCTACTAGTCTTCAGGAATAAAAAATATCTGAAGAAGTTCCCCAGAATATCCATGAATGTCAGCAGTTTTTGCTCAGTACAACCTGGAGCAAAGTACTAAATAGAAGGCATTGCTCTTGCTGGCAGTTGCGCTTCTGCTGTAATTTGGAAAGCTAAGGCCAGCTCCATGGGAGGAATAATCAGTACAAGCCAAGGATCAACATCCATTTGTAAGTTACTTTGCAGGTCTCCTTGCCACATAGATGGTAAAATCCATCTGGACTCACATTTCCTCCATCTGTAGGAAACACGTCCAGGTCAAAGCAAATTGTTTTCAGGATATTTTTCTAATTGAGAAGGGGAGGGAGATACCTTCAGGAGGAAAGCCATCACCTCCTAAGATACATTTGTAAGCTCAGCCAAATGAATCTTGCTCTCCATGGATGGCAAGGGGAATCTCAGACTTTGCCACTTGAAGAGTGGTATGATGAATCCTACTCATAGTACTGAAGCCTTCAACACCTTCCTGCCACCACTGCTGAACTTATTAATTGTAGTTGTTATTCTTATTTTGTTTTGGAAACCAAAACCAAAACAGATGAGATTCCCAACATCAGCAGCTTCCCTGCAGAACCAGACACCTGCAGCTATGCTCAGATCCATTCCAGGGCCAAAACCTTATCAGCAGCTTCAGCTCTGGCAGTCTGGCACCTCTTTTCATGGTTAGAGCAGTGCATGTGCTGTCCTAGATGAATAAGCCCAACCCTGGCATTAAGAACGAATGGTGTCCACATGAGACGCTGCCCTCAGCTTGCCTCTTCCTCTCCTCTCCAGCTGGTCACTCTGGTGACCCCTACAGAGACAGGGGCAATAAGGATTGCTTTCCAAGTTCCACCTGGCAGGGTAGATGTGTGCCTTCAACTGTTACCCACAGCTCAGAAGGGAGCCTTAAATCTGTATTACAAACACACACAAGACCTGAGACTTCAAGCTGCTCTGGTTTGTGTCTCATTAAGCTACAAGGTGATAACAACTGTGAAATCCACAGTGACCTGGCACATCTGGAGTCAGTGGGTACTTGTGAGTTGCTTTTGCCTGTGGCCTTATGTTACCTGCATAGAAACATTAGGTTAAAATAAACAGAAGAGGAAGAAAGCATCGTTACCAGGCAGACACTAAGCAGAGAGTGCCTTTTCCTTGTGATAATTTGCTCTGCAGTTTTCAGGTTTGTTACTCGGTTTGGGGTCATGTTATTTCAATGTATTTTCCCTTAGAATAAATATGGTATGAAAATTCTCCTAATGGACCCCCGTAGACAGAAATTCACTCCAGGATGTGGAAGCAGCTGGTAAACACTCACAAGCTATAATATCCACATGACAAACCTCAATACACACTCACGCCCCATTAGCAACACCGTCAGCTTTGCCCCAAGCTTCTGACAGCAGGGGTGAAGGATCCTGGGGAGCCAACACCACGAGAAAAAGACCCTGCCATGTGTCTGGGTGCACCCAGTGGTGGGGACCAGGGCTGGAGGAGACCTGCTTGGGTCTTCCCAGCACCATGCAGAGGTTAATCCAGCACTGGGCATTCAAAGAGAGAAAAGGAGAAGAGACAGGCAGAGCCTGGGACTGATGCTGGTATAGGAATAGGTCAAGCTGTCAGCTGATATTAACCCTAGCAAAAAAACATATCTTCCAGTTCAACCTCAATTAATTCATATAGTGTTTGTTTGAGAGCCTTCATGTTACGCTGTCGAATTACTGGCCCTAGCTCCAGCCTCGCTAACCCGTCTGCCTCTCCTCCTGCACAGTTTAAATGTCAGTTATATTTTTGTGGTTGACTGGTTACTGAAAGGATGAAAGAATAAGTGTTTGTGCTAACTGATCTACATGAAGATGCCTCATTAAGCAGAAATGGACATGGGATGATACAATGTTGATGCTGTCTCAGCTTACTTTAGGAAACATATTTTCTGTTGGAGAAGTGGTGAGAAACATGACATGCTAAGTTTGATCCTGTTCTCCCCATTTCACNCAGAACCCAAACTCACGGTACATTCAAAATAAAATCAAAGGGTCAAATTCCCTTATTCATAGTGACCAGCATGGTATAAAAAAGCCATTCTAGATTTTACTGAATGGCATTATATTTCTAATATAAAATCCATCCCATTACCTCTTCAAGGAAGAGAGGACCCTAAAATCCAGATGTGTTTGAGTCAAGCACTGACTAAGACTGTATGAAGCACAAGCACCAGGGAACAGGTTCTTGAGACCACGTTAGCATTGCAATGCCCTGCTCCTCCTCACTTTGTTACTGATGAGTGAATGCTCTGTCCTGACTCAGGAAACCAGGGTCCCCCCATGCAAGGCCTGGGGAGAGTTGGGCATCCCAGGTATACCTACGGTGCTAAAGAGGGCTAGGAAGGAGCAGACGCTGCTCTGCTTTGGACCCTCCAACCAGCTCCCTCCAAGTCAAATCTGCAAGCCTTAAGCAATGGCACTGCAAACTAGTCCATGATCTGGGAGCCCAGGTTCAGGTCCTGACCTAGAGACATAGACACAGACATCAAAACCAGCTGAACTGCAGCTGGTGATACTGAAACCCCAAAGCAAGACCAAGAAAAGATCTCCTTTTGCTTGGGATCCTGCAATATGGATGTGGGGAAACCCAGCTCAATTCTTTGTGCTGTCAGAGCAGAGGCTTGGTGTGGCTTTGAGGTGTCCAGCAGTCACTACACAGCATTGTGTTGTTGTTGGGTAGAATTGGTTCAGACCTCTCCTGTTGGAGCCATTTGACTTCATATACATGGTTAAACATTCATTGGACCAAAGAGGAAGACTGAATGACTAATCTAATATTTAGAAAAACTGGGATGAGAAACAGGGGGCTGGTCTGGGATGAGAAACTGGGGGAACATGGATCCAAATGTACACTTTGGCCATAACTCACTTCTACATAGGGCAAATTTCTAGCAATAACCTCCACTTTTCTCTGCCAACCAGAGAAGGAAAACCCAGGTCTGCAGGCCAGACAACCATCATCACAGGCTTCAGCCAGAATCCTGCTGATAAAAAATGGGTAACCAAACTTTGGAAGGACAGTCGTCTAGATCCACAGGCCAGCAGAGACTGAGGTCTGTAATTCCTATTTGAAATCACACAGAAAGGAGACTTCAACATGGGTCAGCCAATACCAACAGAATTGCTGAGGTACCCAGCTGATACAATAATGCATTCACATGTGTGGATATTGAAGACTTGCACCCGTCGTCCCTAATATACAATTAGCAACACAAGTGAGGCTCAAGAGTGAACATTTCAGAAACAACTGTTCCAGTAGGATCCCAGTGCCAGTAGGCATTGAGAGGATCCCTTCCAATTCTCATTTTCATGGCATGAATGCCTCAAGTCTCCCCTGAAATTGGGCCCACGCAGATGGCTTTTGCAGCCCGCACAAATGACTACATTTCAGTTCTTTCAGGCCAAGAAATGGAGAAAGTTTGAGGGGCCTGGAGCCCTCCCACAAAAGGAAAATAAGGTATCTTCAGCACTTCTGTAAATAAATAAATACCCACCCTCATCCAGGCAAAGCACACATTGACTTGCAAGAGAAGGAATGGGAAAAGCATCCAGGAAATAGCAAACAGTTTCCAAGTCTTTCCCTTGTTCATTTTTACAGACTCTGGCTTTCTTCTGGCGAAAAGAATGTCATTTTTAAATGTGTCTGACCTTGGGTTCTCTTCCTACAAACATTTATTCAGGGAAGTGCTTTGTTGTTATTTATTCTCAACTAACGACTGAAGAAGGAGTATCCCAGAAGCCTGGTGGCCACCGGCATCCCTGCTCCCTGCCCATATTCCTCCTGCCCCTGGCTAACAGCAAATTGCCACAAAACCTCCGTTTGGGGTTAGCTGGAGTAAAAGCAGAACAAAATTTGTGCAGCCCACACATCTCTTCTTTTTGTCCACCCTGAGGGTATTACCTAGCTGTATATCTCTGGCTGCATCTTTTCCTAGTACACTGAACAAACCCAAGTGTGTTACCTGACACCAAAGCCATCCTGCCCAGGAGAGCCCATAGCATCCTCTTAAACTCCACTGGTCATGCTCCAATGTCTGGAGCAGACCGTGGCTTTGTTTAATTTACCTGCAAGATCCAAGGCACCCAAGGCATGGCCTACTGCAGCCAAAGTGAATCCAAAGCTCAGTACAGCTGAAGGAGCCAAGAAGGCTTTCCTCAAGGGACTGGTGCCATGCACTTCAGCTGGAAGTGTGTGTCCTCAACACTTCGGATGCTCGGGCTCAGCACAGGCCCGAGCAGAGCCTTACAGCTGATGCAGTTTTCACACTTACAGCTCAACATGTGGCTGCACATGTTTGTGGCTAAAAATGTGCTTTCTTTGTAATGAAACTGGAATCAATAACCAATCAAGCCAGCATGTGCTTCTGTGGAACAGCTTAAAATAGCAATTTTTTCTTTCTTAGCAACTGCTCGCAGTGAGCTCAACCTTTCATTTCTTCCACAGCACTGAAAAGAGCTCTGAGATCACATCACCGCAGCACAGGGCAGTCACAAATATTCCACATCATATAAAGCCAGAGAAGTACAGGGAACTGAAAGGCAATACACCATGCTATGCAATAGGAAAAAAAAAAAAAATGTACCCATAGAGCAGCAGCAGAATTACCTGAGCTGAGCACTTTAAAACTAAGGAATGTGTAAATTAAGGTTGTTTGTATAAATTCACTTCACCTCCCTCTATACATATGTGTCCTGAAAGAGCTTTTAATTATAAGAATTGCATGTTCTTTTTTACCATCGTACCCCTCTCTCTCTCTTCCCAGTGCTTGAGTAATGAACAGCTATTCAATATCTTGTTTTCTTCTCCAGCACGTGGGCTTGTGCTTCATTTTTACTGCTTGCTGCTCAAACCCTGACCTGGAGTCAGAAGTCTCTATGGATCACATAGGGATGGAATTTTTTATAGATGTTTGTCGCTTGGCCAAAACCAACTTTGGGTAAGTTTTCCAAAGGAGGCAAGGAGGTCGGGTGTGCAACACAAGCCCGCTGACCCCAGTTCCCTGCTCCAGACTGTAAAGGAATCCTCAAGGAAAAGCAGCATTGGCTTTCCCTGAGGACAACAAAACTCATTTTTCTTCTGAGACGTGCAAGATAAGCCCAACGGAGTGTCCTGGGAGGGTCTGACTCCGATGGGTCAAGATCTGACAGGGTACCCAGTGGCTTCTTACCCACCATGGACAACTGTACAGTCAGCTGGTAAGACCACGTCAAATTCCAGTTTGATGAGGTGGTACTGGTGTGCTCGTGGCTGTTCTTCTTGGAAAATTGCATTGCAGTACTGCCTGCACATTCAGACTCTAACATTCACATTAGACTAGGCAGCAAGGTTTGAAAGAGCAGGAAAAATGTGCATTGAAATACAAATATATTTAACAGCACTGGCTGTTTTTAAAACTACCTGAAAATAAATTGCTTTCATTTTGCTCAGGAGCAAAAGCCTGGTTTTAAGTAGTTGCCCTTATTAACCCTTTGCTTTATAACATACAACAGCATCAACATTCAATAACCTACCTACATTTGGAAAAGGAAAAAAAAATAAAAAAGGAAAAGAAAACCAGTCACGCTGGTTGGATGGACCATCAAATAGACATTTGATGGATGAAGAGGAGAAATGGAAATGCCATCTGCATTTCCAGCATTCCCTAACTGATCAGCCCACTGGGAAATTGCAAGGTAGGAGAATTTGATATTCTCTATGTGTCTGCAAATCACTGTAACACACCAAATTTTGCAGGAGATCAATACTCCTTTAACAATTCTGCCACAGATGCCAGAGCTCATTAGTAGGAGGTGAATAACCATGGAGGTTGGAAATCCTATTTTACTTGTCTGTCTGAAGGATTTGGGTTTCTTATCGCCTTAGCTGAGGATTTCATTACCAGATTTTACAGTCCATGTTGAGCTCTTACTCAGGTAAAATTTCCTTATCTGAAAGGAGAATTTTGCTTGATTTGACTCAGTAGGAGCCCCAGAGTCCTTTCGTCATGAGTTAGTACAATTCTGTGTTGAATAAAACGTACAGGACAGCAAACCAACCAGACCAGAGCTACCAATGTCACTATTTTGAGGTAAGACTCACTTATTCTGATCATCCAGAATTCCTCCTTGTCCTTAAAAGTCCTCTCCCCCTTGAAACAACAACAACAACAAAAACAACAAAAACAACAACAGCAACAAAATACAGTCACATTAAAAAATAAAAATTAAGGAGTGAAACCAAATTCTACTTGTGCATTCTTGCCTTGGTATTCAAACTATTTTTCTGTGGTTATACAGATTTCTCCCCTCTGCCCCTTGCAAATGCAGATTTCACAAAAGTCATGTCATCCTGACTTGCATCTTTGGTCCAGCTCTCAAGAGAAAATATGTTTCAGAAGCCAGTATGGTCCCAGAAGGGCTATGAATAGGATTTTTCTCAAAGCTGGTAGTAAAATATGACACTCCCCCCTTCACTTCAGTGCTCATGTGCCCTTTAGCTCTTGGGTTTTAAATGAGCTTTGAGAGGAGTTGGTAGGACATTAAAGTCAATAGCCGTTACACTAATGAGTCAACGCTAATCTGTTTGCTTGAGACGGTCAGGCTGCTTGGGTACAATCCTGCAGGATGCTGAGTTCACCGTGATGTAACCGAAGCCATTGAGAGAACTGGGCTTTGACAAAATGCTCCTGGTCCAAAATTTTTCTTTTGTGCTGAAATACTCAACATGGAATGCCAGGCACCCGGGAAGCAAAGCCTTGCTTGCGAGACCTCTCCTGCAGCAGCTGCCACCACTTTTCTCATGCAGACATGGTGCACAGGGGTAATGCAATGCCCCGCTTTCACAAATTCAGCCGAGGTACCCGCGCAAGGCTGTGGCTATTCCTTAGTTAATCTGTTTGAGAGTGTTGTTTAATCCCACCATAGTGTTCCTGAATGCGACAGCTTGCAACAGAAGTGACTGGAGGATATTACTGCAACATGTCGACATTTTGCAACGGCTGGGAGCGTTCCCTCTTCCTGCTCCTGGAGGAATGGCTTTTCCCCATGGCTGCTTTTTTGTATTCTTTATGCACTTATGGGAGTTTTGCACAATGGAATGGGGCTTCATTTTTCAAATTTACAATGTTTTTCTGTCCTTGTAAATAATTGGGTTTCTCAGACTCTTCCCTGAAAAACAGAGCATGGAGGCTTTTGAGGAACCTGGCTGCAAAATTGCCCATCATTAGTTTCTCCAGAAGGTCACACTGGCCATATGCACGTTTCTGGTCTGTAAACACAATGTGTGAATGCTGGGATTGCGTGACAAAATCTCTTCAAAAGAAAATCAGACTGATCTAGTTTCATAATTATTAAGATGACGCTCAAATAAAATAAAATAGTGGTGTGATTTCATGGAGAATCCTCTGATAAATCCTTCTGTACATGTAAACAGAATGATCCAAAACATTAATTTTAGTCAGTAAGCCATGCAAAACCTTCACTTTAACACACATATTTGCTTTTTGTGAATGGGATGTTTTAATCACAGAGGCCAGCAGACAATCAGAAAATACAACTGCTTGGTGTTTTTGCTCCTTTGAATTAAAGGCAATGAGAAAGGGTAGAAATTAATGGGTAGGTTTTCAAACGCGCATGTGGCAAAAGGATGGCTCTGTGACATTATTTATGGTTTTGGGCATTTCAATCTAAATGCATTTTAAAATACTTTTGAACCATGAACCATGGGATAGACTTTGCAAGTCCTATGACTTAAAACTCTCTTCAGAATCCAAATTTCACTTTCCCAGTTTCATAAATTTAATACTTCTTTTTAATTTAGATAGGGAGTTTTCAAATGCGTCTGGAGGATTTAAGAGTACAGGTTCTGAGGGAAAACGAGAGGCTATGTTAACCTAAAAATATTACATTTTGAAAAGCTCCCTCCCAGCTAAACAATTCCACATGCCAAGGGTTTTTTTCCACACCAGTACAAATTTTCTCTCCTTGGGCTTCAAAACCCTCAAGAGGATTTTATTTGATAATAGACTTTTCAAATATGTTTATGAGCTTGTCTAAAGTCTTGAAGAAATGTGTTTTCACAAGACCTGCATGTGAAGGAGTGCTCTGGTACAAGTACTCCTGTTTCTGAGACCAGGATTCATTTAATTTAATTTTAGCCATCCAGAAGTCAGGTCACCAGTCCCAGCTAATCACCAGGGCTCCCTTGTCTGGCTTCACTGAAGAGAGAAAGAAGCACCTATGGTGTTGCCCCATCTACTGCAGAAGTGTGGCTCAGGATGGGATCAATTCCTTTCAGATATCCCCACCTACCTCTTTTTCTCACTTCACTATAGGAGGAACCCAGCTGACTTGATGGGATGCTTGGCTCTCATATGGCTGCTATTGGCATTGGTGGAGTTCATCCGGAGCATACCTGAGCTGTGGTATTTGGAAGGCATTAAGCACGATGCTGTGAGTTTGTGTCACTGAGATTCACAAATGTGTGGGAAGTTCCCAGAAGTGTCCCCCATAAACAAAACATTAAAACTGTGCCCACAGCCTGATTTTGTTGTCTTCTGTGCAGAGGTGGTTTCACCATCTCTTCAAGAATATTGTGCCTATAGGTATCAATTCATAAGGACTGTTTTGTCCACCATATAAGCTGGCTTAGCAAGAAACTTGTTTGAGCTCAAACCTGAGGCTCCATATAGCATCCACAGAGTGGCAAAGCTCCGATAACGAGCTTCTGGAACAAATTGCTCCATCTGCAACTGTGCTCATTCAAACACAAAACGTGCTTGTGGAAGTCTGAGAAACAGGCAGGTTCTGCATTGGCAGGTGGGTACTTACTTAAGTGTTTGACACATTTAGTCTGATTCATCCAGGAGTAAATTTGTCATTGTTGGGGCAGGACCAAATCGACTCCAGGAGTTTTATCATATGTTCACAACATCTTTTATTTTCATCAGTTGCAGCTTGGCTTGCCACAAATTAATGTGCTCATGTGTTAGGTTAGTTTTTTTTCTATTCGGGCTATTTTAGCATCATCCAAAAAATGGTGCATTTTGGGAAACAGAAAACCAGTATAAAAACTGCGTTTATATTTGCGCCAATGCAGCACATTCAAATCTTTTGGAAAAGTCTTTGGTTGCCAAAACTGTGAGGAAAGAAGCGTGAACTTCTGCTGTGTTTCCCATGTTTGTTGTCTTAATTAAACTTGTCATGAGTCATGTTTACAACACCCAACTTACCTTGGACCTATAACAGACAAAGGCTTTCAGCCCCTGATGTGTGTACCCAAATCCACCAGAGATTACTGCCACTGTTTTCATCACGTCCTGTACATGGGAAATGCAAAGGCCAAATTTAGAAACAGATCACAAGTCTCTGGCCAGTTTGTTTCCAAGAAGGCTGATGAAATCTGCTTTCTTAGTTAGCTTAAATCTGTCTTCCCAAGCGTTATCTTCCTGGAGACTTTCAGACCTGTTTCCCTTCCCGGAGCTGTTAACGTCTGCAGTATTAGGACAAAAAGAAAAAGCAAACTTTTCCTGGGGGCTGAGAGACAGATGCAAGGTTGTAAATGTCATTTGATAGCACAGACCCTATGTATGTGAAACCCACCAGGGCTTCTTTTGCATATTTAAATCTACAAAAAAAAAATACGCTAAGCAAGATATAGTTATTATCATGATAACATGAAGAGTTTGAAAGAATAACTGCCCTTCACATTGTGCTTTAATTTGTGCCTCCTCCTTACTTACTGGCATCAAATTTAAAATTATTGACACCATTATTGGATCAAAGAGCAATAATTTCTTTAATATTTGGTCAAAAACCCATTCAGCTGCTTTTGACTTGGCAAACATGAAATCAACACACGCTTCAGATTACAAGAGCAACTACTTGTTTAAAATAGGCTTAAAGCTGGTGTATGTGTAGAAAACATATGCGGGAAAGGGGAAAAGGAACAGGCTGATAAGGTCAGATTTTCTGGAGAAGTAGGAGCTATAGGCTTAGGTATTGCTGTGATTAGCAAATCCCTGGAGATGCTCTTTCAACACACAAAACGCAAGGTAAAGCCAGCTGCTGTCCTGGAGGGTATCAGTCTGTGCATCAAGAAAAGAAGAAATAAAAAGTTTGGGGAGGGATAAGAAAGGCTTGCTAATTCTTATTATTTAACTCGTATTTTTAAACCTTATTTTTAACTCTTATCCTAATGGAGGTTTAATTATTATTAGTCATTAATATATATTTTTTAATTATTGTTTCTAAATCTTATTTTTAACTCCACACTCTGCCTTGCTCTGGAGGAGGGTTTGGCATCCCGTATGGCCGGGCACACACACTGACCCATTCCCAGCCAAGCCCAGGTGCTTGGCTGGGCTTAAATGAGGGCAAGGCGAGGGGCAGGCAAGGAGCACACAGCTGCTGCGGAGGATCCCGCTTTGGTTTCATTCCGCTGGCTGCATCTCACAGGGATGCGTGGAAGCTACAGGGCTCAGAGCCAGGAAGATCTGTATCCTGAAAACAGGAATCCCCCGGGCACCTCCCGACCATGTCCACAGCCAGCCCTCCAGCGCAGCATCCTCCTGGTGCTCGGCACCCGTCGCCGTCGAATATCCTCGCTTCCGCAGACCTCTATGTCAGGCTGCGGCTCCTATTTTTGAACTGACGTTACCCAGGCTTAATCCACTTAGCCTGTGAGCACCTTCATCCGCTTCCCGCAAGCAGCGCACGAGGCTGCGCGATCCTCCCGGCTGCACTCCCCGGCCTCCCCCTCTGCCCCGCTCAGAGCCTGTATTTATAAAGAGGTGGATTAGGAACATTACAAGGCAGGTCACAAGGTGTCAAGTTGCTCTTTCAGGGCTTAAATCTGAGGCTAACTCAAGCTGGAGAGCTCTCCATCCTTGTGACAACAGTTCGGATGACTCTTGCATTGTACTTGCAATTTATAAATGGTGCAGTATTAGAGAGAGCATTTAGAGACACTGCTCCTGTAAACAAAGCGAGAGAATCTGTACGAATGGTTTACCTTAATATTCCTCTTTTCACACAGGAGAAAAAAGAAAAAAAAAAAAAAGTCTATTTAAGTGTAATTCATAGCTTGCGCAAATCCACTTTGCTCCGCTGCTGTCATTGAACATCAGATGATCTACACCCACCACAGTCCCCAGCCTGTAATCCCCTCTGAGGCAGCCAGTCCCAAGAGCAATTATTTTGGTTGTCCTCTGATTGGGGGAGAGAAACGATAAGCTCACAGCGTGGTTGCCTCACGGGAAGCACGGCCGAACACCCACCGCCCCTGTAGTGCATTTGGGTGCCACGCAGTGATGTCCCACTGCCTGAGACCATGTGCGATGTGTGGCACAAGGTCAAAAGAAAGTCGGACCAAGCTCTGGCTGTGGACTGTGGGATGTGTTTGGGTTGGACCCATATCTTGGAGGAAGTGCTCCGCCCCAAAGCAGGGCTCCTAAGGCTTGTAAATTGGGAGCAGCCATTCCCCGCTGGTGTGCTGCAGGGATTGGCGAGAGGGCAAATCCCAAGTGCTTCGTCATCGTGCTGAGCTCTAATCCCATCATCATCTCCGGCCACTCCATCAATCGGATTAAAATATGGCTGAAAGTCATAATACAGCTGGCTCGCCCACGGGGAGCGAGCCCTGCTCGTGCAGACCCAGCACCATGCTGCTTGCAAGCAGCCCCCAGGCTTTCACCACCCCAAGGTTTTGGGGGTGGTCAGAGGTGCAGACAGGGCAGCCCACATTCAGCATCACCACAGAGAGGGAGGGGCTGTGTTGCTACCCCCCTCCCATCCTTTCACAGCCCCTGTGCTTTTAATGGATGAGGTAACCGTAGCATTGCCTTCAGAGCACTTCACATTCGCACCGAATCTTAGCCAAAAATGTTCCAACAGAAAATATTTTCCATGAGAAAATGCTGCTTTAACAGAAACTAACCGTCCCAGTAGAAACCTGTCAGCCCTGCTGTACCCTGTGGTGGAAACCAGATGGGCATGTACAAGAGTCCTGCCTTCATCTTGGCACCATCAGTAACAGAAATAAAGATCCATCTGAGGCCTCCTGAGATGAATTTTTCTGCCTTTCTCCCACCATAAAAAAAATAAAAAAGTCATTTTTTAAACTTTCTTTCTCAGCTCAGAAAGTTTTTAACTTCTTTCTGCCACCCTAAGAAAACTACAAGGTATGCAGGAAGGGGAGTCTGCCTCCAGCAGTTCCTGTCATGATCCAAATGGGCACATCCTTTCTGCCTCGGTGAGACAACAGGCCCAGGGCTGCACACAGGCTTCACCAGCATGGCTCAGATGAGGACCGGTGGGTTGGATTTGGCCCTCAAGACAACTCCAAGTGGCCAACTGCCTTTGAGTGGCTGGTCCTCGACAATATATACTTCATCACTCCAAAATGCTTAAGACTGCAGGACTGCCACATCCACGTGATGCACAAAGAAGGGTTTTATACCAGATTCAGTCTCCATCATCCCAGAACACCAGCATGAGCACACCTACTTTTAGCTTTCCTGCGGGTTTGGAAGATCAGCTGAGAGATACTGGAAATGAAGAGGGGTCAAAATCGATCTCCCACCTGGGAATAAGAATGATGAAATCACCCTCAGTTTATCTGCTCCTAAGTTGGCACCATATGGAAACTTGCCAGCCCTCAGAAGCTCAGAGGATCTCCAGTGTGAGATCCCTGAGTATAGGAAGTTATCTTTAAAAATTGTCTTTGGGCTTAATTTTTTCTGAGCGTAATCAGTGGCTAAGTCGGTGTTGACCTCCACAGCGTTCACAGGGGATGAACCATCACCTCTGCATGACTCAGTAAGGTTACAGGGACCCTCACACTAGCTATATATAAAAGCACAGTGTTTGGCAATAGGAAAGACATAGCTGGCTCATTTTTTGTATTTTCAAGGTCTGCCTAAAACAAGCCTTCCTGTCCTTTCCACTGCACTTTTCTCCAGAAATCTGTCTACACTTCCCACTCATTTATATTTTTTCTTACATTTACTTACATTTTCTTACATTTTTACTTCCCCAATAAGTAGCTGCTCATAAAAAACATAGGAAATAAAGCTGGGAGCCTTCTCAAGATGTCATCTAAACCACAGCTTTCTCCACAAATGCCCGGACTCTACAGTTATCTACATGCACTCAACACCCCCTTATGAAGATAGCAGCAATCTAGTGCTTTGAGGACAGGGCTGCCTGTGCACTATGCATGGTGACACCCATGCCAATTTGGGAAAAGTATTCACGTCCATCTTTTCCTATTTTATTTATGGATAAATATAGAAATAAAGAGTGTAACTGAAAAGAGAGTTTTCCATAGACCTGTTTGAACAAGCCTGGAGAATTCACTTGCAGGGAAAAAAAATTCCTTGTGAATATATTCCATAGGTTGATTCAAAAGTTATATTAAAGAGATGATCAAAGTGTGATGCAGATGATGAATCATTCTATCCAGATTCCAGATGTAATATTCTCTATTATTCCTACTTTATCTAAACTTTCCCTATCCCTTCCTTTTCCTCGCCTTCTCTTCTAGTTTAAGAGAGACTTCTCAGTATGTAAAATACTCTTTTACAGCTCTGCCCCATATGTGGAGCAGGTGACCCATGCGCACAGCAGCGGGCATGCAGCTGATGTTAGCTCCCCAGCTAAGGTCTGACGCTAACCCCCATGCAGACCCACGCCAGTGTCTTGGGTATCAGGAAAAACGGCACAAATGTGTTTGATTTGTAACTTTACAAGGACTTTCTCATTGAGGTTTAAGTTTCTTTTATTAGTAGACTTAAGAGGAAGGCACCATTAACACATAACAAAGGAGGCAGCATTAAACTATTACCATAACAGCAGTGTTTTAAAAAAGCCACTACTTAGAGGTTTATAAGGTTCCTTTGACAGATTATTGCAGAAGCCACAAAATGGAAACAGAGGAGGGAACTTCTCAACTTCACTGTGCCTTTCCACATGCTTTCAGCCCTACACAGAGGGTCTTTCCTGGTCTAAACACAACTGTACCCTCGCTTAAACAACTTCCTTGGCTTGAGGCCACACAAGGGTTTCCCTGCAGCAGGACAATCCCCTGGCCAGATTTAAGAGCCCATTCTGCTATTGGAGTGACTCAGGAGAGCCTTAGCAGTAAAACAGAAGGAATAATTCAACAGCAGAAACAACCACTTTTCCTCTCCTGAGCAGCCTTGCATCAGACAAGACTCTGTTCAGCCTGGTTTCTGCTGTTTTCTTTTTCATGTTGTATTTTTTTCTAGGTATTTTGAATGAAGGGTACACTGGCCCTGAACATTCTCCAAGGAAAACATCACAGTGTTTCAACACAAGATGTCTAAATGAAATGCTGTGTCTTTTGTAACACTTTCATATTTGCTCATTTTCTGTCAAAACTATAGGAGAAATTGAATTTCAAATTCTTCCCCCAGAGCTACCTTTAAATGTATTCTCCATCAGAAAAAGTTTTCCTAGATCTGCTTATCCGATTCAAGCTACACACACTCTTAGAATCCCATATGATAAGGACATTAGTAAAAGCTGTGAGTATGTATTATTTCAAGACATTGCTTATAATGTGGTGACAGTCTGTATTAGCAGCCTTTCTTCTCTGCAAACTCTGCCTGAGCTGCAGAGGAAGGAAAGGGATGGCTGGTCCCAGAGAAGGGACCCAGCTGAGCATCCCTTGGTGGTTCCCCTCCGCTAGTTCCTGCCACGCACCAGCATGGGTGCCCATCCCTGCACACCTGGCATGGGACCTGCCCTCACTGGGCTTTCCTTGCCCTTGTCCACCAGCTGAAAAATCCAGTACTCTCCTTGGGCATTGAGTGAGGGTCTCCTCCCCACTCGGCCAATGCTGGAGACTGGTGGAAGTCATGGAGTGGAAGAGATGGGCAAGCATCCATCAGGCAACAGCTGCCTCTTTTCTTCCCAAGGAAATTCATTGCTCTGAGCCAGCATCCCTGTGGGCAAGCCAGCTTTCAGGTCTATTAAACCAATTTCTTCCTTCATCACCTGTATTTTCCCATTTTTTAGGAGCTGCCTTAGCCTTCATGCAGCATGACTTAGTCCGGTGCTTTTGATGCTCTAATAGATTCCACTCCTTGGACCTCGCTCCATGATCTCACCTCTCCACTGTCTCCTCTTTGCCTAATCTCTGTCTGACACAGAAAGTGTCTCTTTCTCAGCCCTCAGCCGCGCTTGCCTTTCCATGCACACCCTGACCAGCCTCTTCGTATTCTCCAAACCCACCCTCAGTTCCCCAGCGAGACCCCCGTGTGGGCAGGTCACCACTCTCAAGGACACCAGGTAAAACAAGATATTTTGGGTGGCCAGGTGGCTTCTGGTGCCACTTTTGAAGGTGCTCCCCAGCGCGGCCCCATCAGGGTGCTGCATGGTCCCACCACCCCATGCCCCCAGACTAGTTTGGTAGGAATCCCAAGGTGCATGTGTTCTCACAGAAGCAGGGTATCACCGTCCCCAGCCCCGTGCACAGGAAAGGACTGCAATGCACTTCTTCTCACTGGAGGGAAGGCTGCCTGGAACGTGAGCTCATGTTTTCCTAAAATAACCGGGAACCATGTGCTTAAACTTAACACCTGAGGCAAAGCAAGAGTCACCGTTAACACTGTGCAGCCTTCAAAACAGCCCTAGCGCGCGGCACGGTGCGAGCCAGAAGCGCCGAGCGGCCAGCAGCTGTCCAAGAGTGACTAATGCCCCACTGCTAAAAACAACTTCAAGGGGTTTTCCATGAGCAAATCTCATTACAGGTAGACTATTGACTTTTCACCTGCTAAATACAAGAACTCCACTGTAATGTCCTCACTGATGGATTTTTTTACTGGCACATGCCACAGCTGGTAAAGGAAACCTAGCTCTTTCATAAACAATGGCAGCATCTGATCCTTGTTAACACCATTCCCAAATGCCAAAAAAATCACCCTTCGAGTAGATTATGTGGGAGTGTGGAAATGAGGGTTAAGGATGTGTTGTAGACATGGAAGAGAAGACTGGAACGTAACGTAAAATGCATGCATGGACATAAATGTCTAAAGCCCAAAGAAAAGGTATAGAAAATAATGTGCTGATATGGCTGCTCAGAGAAGCATGACGTCAGAATATGTGGTCCTGCCAAATCACATAACACTCTCCATCTTCACAAAAAAAAAAAAAACAACAAAATTCTCCAGAGCCTCATTTCAGCAAGAAAACAGTAAGAATGGTCCCTTTGGGTCTTGGTCCCTTTGGACTTGCAGGGTCTCTGGTCCATTGGATTTGCAGGGTCTTGCTGCTTGTCTTCTCTCAGGCCACCAGGCCTCCGTGTCCTTGCATTGCTTCTTCTTTAGTGAATAAAAGCCACATCTCCGGGAAACCAAATGAACACACGGCTCAGGTCATTGAAATGTACACAGTGTAAATTACTGAACTTGTTCAATTAATGTCTTGCATAAACAGACTCCAGAACTCTATTTTCTTACATATTTGAGGTTTGCAGTTGAAAGCTGAACTCTGTAATCCACTGCCTGAGACATGACATATTGTTTGCCAGCCCTGACTGTCCCTGACAGGTTGATTCATCTTATAAATCATTTGGGCTTCCAAATGAAATATACACTGCTTTCATTTTACTTACCTTATCTTAGGAGCAAGCAACCCACAGATGGGTGTGTCAAAGCACCTTCCCAATACTGCTCCTAGGAACAATACTTTTCTTGCGCAAGTGTTAATGAGAAGAGAGATATTTGCAATTGAAATGAGACTACCTTGAGAAGTTGCCAAAATATCTATGAATAAATTTCCCCATTAGCAATGTTATTCCAGCAGCTGAATTTTGTGGGAAACACATATACGTATCTCCTTCTGCTTTAGGAGACCTGCCTTTCCACCTTAGAATTTCCTATCATAACTTTTGTTACAATACCTAAACACTATCCTATGCAGCCACCATGTCAAGGACTCTACCATGATCTCCTCCAAGGAGGATTTGCTTAACTGATGCTGCTATGAAAGTTTTGAAAAAGTGGTAGAAGGTGTGAGATTGGCAGTGCAAGGGGAATGGATTGGTACAGGGCAGCTCATGGTGGCCCTGGTCCTTGAGAAGATGTCCAAGCTTTGAATACACTCAATATCTCTGTCCTGAGGACTCTGTGGCAGTTCAGTGTGAAAAAGACGGACTGCCTTGGTCTGAAAAGAGGGACAACATAAGTCTTCTAAAATGTTTTTTTTTTTTACTCCAGGGAAGGGTCAAACAGCACAGCATGGCAAAGAGGCAGGGTTTCAACACCTTGAAACAATTAATTCTAGTGTTCCCAAGAGACTGCCTTCAACTTATTTCTAATTAATTTACAAATTAGCCTGCTGGCCCATAAAGAGCATCACGCACTGATTAAGCCCAGATGCTTTATTGGAAAAGCCACAACGAAATCTGTAGACTACAGGTACCAAAAGGAAATGTCCTATCTGCACGTTATTCAACTCATAAGTCAGTGCTTATTGGCCCTGGATGCTGTTAAAGCTAAGAACATTCTCAGTCACAAAGAATTAAGCATTTATATCAGATCCTGAAGATATCCAAAGTTATAATCAATAGGAAAAGGAAGTAGTGCCATTAGTGCCTGTGGTTACCTGGGATTTGCATCTCATGTTGATGGAGAGCCACAGCTGAAGCTTTTCCCACAGCTGGAGCACTTGCAAGATGCTCTCCCATGTGGTTTCTCTGTTTTCTAATGAGGTATAAGCTCACCCTGAGCTGGCACAATTACCTGCCTCTCCTCACTGAGGAGCTGCTTATATTCATGAAACCTGTAGGCTATTTGTGAGACCTCCTCTCCTCTGCCCCAGGTGGCAGAGATTGGATGTGTTCAGGGGTTGCTGGAGGCAGGAGAATGGACAGAGAGGGAGGGAGTCAGAGATTTGCACAGCCAGGCAGCACACTGGTTGCATAAGTCTTGTATCCATGGGAAATTGCACTGAAACCTTGTTGGAAGAAATATAAACATGTAGCCTTTTAGGACTAAAGTCATTTATGCAGAAATTTCCCCCATGGTCAGACTATTTCATAATTATCCACACTGGGATGTCTTGCATTTTCCTTTGAAGCATCTGGTTCTGGGCACGTCACCATTAGTCTGATCTAGCAGTTCCTATCCTTATATAATAGCAAGCCGTTTCATGACTATTTCACACAAAATATCTCTTTTTTTGCCCACTAAATGACCTGGAACTAGAACACAAACATTCTGTTTGCACAGTTTTACATAACATTTGCCATAGTTTTCACACAACGCTATTAAAGACTAATTTGTTTCTGTTCCCAGGCTGATGGAAAGCAGTTCTTTTGGTAGCTCTATTGCGTCAGTGTTCTTTGAAAATGTAAATAAAGATACTGAGATAAGACCTGTCCAACTACACAGCCCTTTTTCTCTTTATGTTTACCAGATACTTCAAGCTAAATAAAATTATTCTTTGCACTTGATGTGCCTAAGAACATGCTCAATAAATTGATAATCAAATTTCCTTCAATATCACAATCACTCCCCAACGTATTATGGCCACAAGGAGAATCTAAGAGGATCTACAGTAATATTTTTCAAGAAGGCATTCTGAAAAATGACTTAGGTTTCCAAATACCATTTTGAAAAGCAACTTAGCTCATTGGAAATGAGATTTTTGGGGAGATTTAGATTCTTGAGCATTTAAAGACCAGTTTGGAAAAAAAGGAATTTCTAATTAGCAGACTTTTCAAAAGCATTACATTGCCAGCTCCTATTGATCTTGATGGAAATGCATCACCTATTGGAATCTGACAATCTCACCAAGCACCCACCTTCATCTTCAGGGGTATAAAACACTTTTGCAATCTGATTTAAAGATGCTTTTCTAAACTGGGTTCCTATCTTTCTTGCTAGGTAAAGTACAGAAACTTTTTCTCCACCGAGTTCCTTTTGGGTTGGTGAGTTGAAGGTCATTTTGCACGGCAAGGTTTCCTGAATTTCCTGAATTTTCAATAAAGACAGTTGTTTTTAGAAGAACTATTTTGCAAAACTACCCTAAGTCTATTTCAAAAAGATGGAGATATATCCCACTTAACATGCGAACTAACCTCTGCAGGTGCCCAATTTTGAAAAACTAGGGAAATTAGTCAACCACGTGTTTACCTCTGATGCTGCAGGTACAGGATGGATCCAACCCTGTATTGGGTTGGACGCATTGGCTACATTGACACGGAGTTTCAAAGTATTTAAATAAGCCTAACAGTACGGATTCCTCAAATCAACTCATCAGATGACAGAGCCATGAAGCAGGCGTGGTGGTAGAAGTTGCCTACAGATAAATGGAAAAAGGCACTGGCTGTCCCTGTCTTCACCTTTGTCTCTGCCTGCTTGCTAGCTTCTTCCCTCCTGGACTTTATTTCACCAGATGCTACATAAGGATCTTCCAGTCTCTGAAGCTGGGAAATCACTCCCTGTTAGAGGTAAATGATGTCACTACATTCATGTTGTTGGGGTTGGTGTTTAAACAACTGCTGCAGTCCTTAAAGATTTTTATGCAAAATCCTAAGTAAACAGTGCCAAGAATCTCTAAGTGTAAAAACATGTGAGAAGAAAAGCAAGAAATGCAGGAGAAATGGTTAAGAATCACAACAGCTTTTTACAAAGGCCAAACATGAGGCATGTAACACAAAGTTACATGAGTAAAGTAGCATTCAGAAGGGCACGAGCTATCTACTTTTTATAGTACAATATGAAACTGCAAGCCCATATTTCAAAGGGAAAATTACATAGAGCAAAAAAACTCTACTTGCCCAGTCAATCTTTTTTCTGGCATTTCTTGCTTCCCTCTGCCCCCCACCCGCCACCCCCCCATGTATTTTGATAAGCCTAAACAAATGTTGTCAATTTGGAATAGCTACCTCTTACTGGATCCCAGAAATTACTACCAAAAATAAAAAGAGCAGTCAGATAAGAAAACCAGAGAATGTCAGTCACTGGTACAAGTACAAGGCCTCCTTCAAGGTCAGGATATTTCAGGAGCCACAGAAATCCCCCCTAAATAGCTTGGCATCACATCTGCCATGGCAAGAGGTTTCTGGAGGCAGAGTGGCCCGGAGGGGTGTTACGCTCCCAGGATGCTGCTTGAAGCAACAGCCAGCCACCTCCATTCCCCAGTACGGACTGCTGATGGAAATGTGTTCAGAGGAGCCTGCCACAAACCGTACCCAGAGTACTGACACCTCACTCTTAGATCAATCAATCAATCAATAAATAAAATATAAACTAAAAAGAGATAAAAACAGATGTAAGTGCTTAAAAGCATTTTGAAGCAAATCTCCCCTTGAAATTGTGGACTTGTGGACATTATGGGAGCTCAGCGCTGCCAGGGCTATCTAAGAGCTGCTCTGTCCAGCTCCAGCACAGGTATGCTGAGTGGGAAAGGGAAAGCCCCCACACCCCTTAGAGTCATGGATTTGTCATGGACATAGGCTGTTCTCTTCCCACCCATGTCCCCTCCAGGACTGGGTGCAAACCCTGCTGAGGGTCTGGCAGCAGAATTCACTCCTTGCCTTGGGAAGCCAAGGCAGGGAATCCCCACACCGCTCCCCTTCCCTGTTATTTGGAGGTGTCAGGAGGGTGGGGAGCCAGGGCTTCCCAGCCGCCCTGAGGCCACCCCTTCCCGAGCATCGCCAGGCATCCTAGGGAGGAAAGCATCTCCCGCTTCTCGGCACAGCGGTCCTCACCGCGCGAGCCCAGCTTTATCTGCGCTTTTAATAAACAACCCAACATCTGCTTGATGATATCAGCTGGGACAAAAGTACTGGACATTTTGAGCGCTATTTAACAACGCCTGTGACCTCAAACAATTTGTTATTTCTTTAGCACATGCAGAGCTTGACCCCGTGCGCATTCTTTAAATCCCTTTGCTCCCTTCCCCTTCTTTTCCTGCCCCCAAAAAGGCCATAGGATGGAAAAAAATATATATCCAAGGGGAACTAGTATTAAATTATAAGTAGCAACAACCAGGCACTTCATCAGCATGAACACAGTATTCATAAATCTTTATCACCAGCAATTTTTTTACATATCTGGAATCCACTATACTGCAAATTAGTCCCATTTGTCCACTCAGTGCTAATGCCATTAAAATCAACCTCATTTGCAAAGCACGTGAGACCAGAAATCCCTGGACTTGTTAATTTTTCAGCTGAAAAAAAAAAAATCATCTTGA
Source organism: Anseranas semipalmata (assembly GCA_013399115.1). Classification (NCBI taxonomy): domain Eukaryota; kingdom Metazoa; phylum Chordata; class Aves; order Anseriformes; family Anseranatidae; genus Anseranas; species Anseranas semipalmata. The sequence goes on from VXAA01003938.1 coordinate 1,147,430, forward strand.
TTCTTAAGCTAAATTTTACGGAAAGAAATTGTATTGTAGCTAGAAACTACACTCTTGTAACTCTCTAGGAAGATTAAGACCAGACCACCCTTTGTTTGGGTTGGCGCTGGTGGGCACTTTAACACCTGTGTTATTTTCTTATGCTCCAAGAGCAGCCGCTCATTCCTTTCCACTCCAACCCAAGATTTTTCACCTCTGCCTCTGCCTGTGGTTGCCACAGAAATTTCAGCATGGCCGGGTGACTAAACATATGGTTTCTCCCAGTTTCCCAGAGACTGTTCTGAAAAGAGGGGATCTTTTTCTTTCCCTCAGAAAGGTAACTTTGAGCAAGGGCAAAATGTCCTGAAAGCTTGGCAATGTTGGCAAGAAAAAAAAGTTTTCCTGAAGCTCATTATTTTCTTTCCCTATTTCTACCAATCTTACCACAACTTAATGCTTTGCAGTTAGTGTTTCCCCCATGAAATATGACTTCTAATTTCATTTTCCAGTTTTGAAATGACTTCAGAAAATATGTATCTTAGTTGACTGTGGCTGTTAAAAAGTTCAGCTCTTCACCAAAGTGTCGCTACAGGAAAGGATGAATACAAAACTGTCACAGTGCTGGTTACAGCATAAACGCCGGTGTAAGTATTTGAAATGGGGAATACAAAAATATGCACGCTGAAACCACACAAAAGACAAGAAAGAGATAAAAGAAAAAAGAGTGCACCATTTTCCATCTACTCTGCATCCTGTTTGGTGAAGAAAACTCTGTAGGGACATGGAGGATGCCTTAAAATGGATGTTGGTCCCAGATGCTGTGCAGCCAGAAGGCTGAGCTTAGGTAACAAAGCATTTCACAGCCTCCTGTTGTGGTTTAAGAGGGAAGGCAGCCATCACAGGTGGCTGAGGATGCCGTCAGGCAGGTGAGGTGCGTACGGCTGCTGAGAACAACCACAGTTAGCACAGGCAAGGAAGCTCTTCTTGAAAAGCAAACCCTCTTCCCTAAAGAAGAGAAGGGACGGGTCCTCCAGGCAGCTTCATGGGCCACGGGGAGGGTTGGTGCAGGAAGGAGGCCCAGGTGCCACCTCTGCAGCTGGGCAGAGCCCAGGGGGTGGGAGCTGGGGCGGACATGGGGCAGCCCCCCGGCTGTGGTGCCCACCTGAGCACCAACAGCAAGACCCCTCCCTGTGCAACAGGCAAGGCCAAGCAGTTGCGGCACATTTCCCTGCTGACATGAGGGCTGCTGTGCTCCAAGGGCCGTGTCCTTGGTAAGTATTTTTGCAGCAATAAAGCAGCATTTTCACTGGGCAAAGCTGCATTTTAATAGTAAGTGGAGAGGACTGTTAAAAGCTGCAGCAGGCCCTGTTTGGCGCCAGACATTTCTTTTTTTTCCCTTCCATGTGTACCACATATGCAAGTACAGCTGAGAAGCTGACATAGAAATTAAAAAAAGAGAGAGAGAAACCTCTGAAGCTGCCCTGAGAAAGATGTTCTGGGCTTTTTAACTTTGCTTTTGCAAGAGCAGTGGAGACCCCAGAGATCTCTTATGTCTGCACTTTTGAATTCCCTCCTTGCAGGTAATTAATAACACGGACAACTCTGATGGAGGTGTAGGAGTGAGAGCTTTCCTCTCCTTGTGGCCTCTCTCTCCACAGCCCAGATGCTATTTGGTGTTTTGGTCATGAGCCTCCATGGCAGACAACACATAGGCAGGTGGGTCCCAAAAATATCAACCACTCTTTGCTTGGGTTTGCATCACCATGGTGGGTCTTGGACAGCAGAGATGGGTCTGCAATGGGTCTCCCATCCCAGCATCTCCTGCAGCCCCTCCACTGCCATAAGTCTAGGGACACCACCTGATACATCAACCTGCTCTTACCCTCAAGAGTTCCTCCTAGCAGAGAGCAAGGCAGGAGGTGGCCCGGGGCTGAAACCCACCTCTAGGCTGGACTTTATGACCCAGGCACAGCCACAAAAGTGACAGGGAAGCCACTCTCATGAGCTCCTTCTTGAGTTTCAGCTGAAGAATTCATTGCCTTTGGCTTCATGGGTGGCATTTGGGTGGGCTTGTCTGTGTCCTTTGCTCCCTGCTGTTCATGGGCAATACTAAACAGCTTTCCTTTCTTCATACAGCCATGTGAAATCTGCTATGAAATAATCTCAACATAAATGCAAAAATTCCTCAGACTCCTTCCTCTAAGGACCTGAAGCACCCTATGTGCTCGAAGGATTCACCTTGGTTTGTAACCCAAAATATATTTTCTAACCAGGAAGTATGAGAAATACATCGATCTGGAAAAAAAAGGAAAAAAGTACATGTATTTTTCTTTGTTTTAGTTCTCTCATCGTCCTGGAGAACTCTCTGGGATTAGGTGAGAGTCCTTGCAGGTATCCAAAATCCTCTTTCTGAAACCTCTAGCTTGCTCATCAAGTCTCCAATTCTGTCTGCTCTGACTCACTTTGCACTAATGGTCATGCAGCTAATGATGGCATCAGCTTTGCTGTGAAAGTGGTCCTCTCTTCCTACCTCCTCATTCAACAGTTCCTGCATGGCATTGAGTCCTCTACTGAGCACCACCTTGATGGCCTATACACATCACTGCCACATGGTCTCTCTCTGTGGGCTCAGGGACCTCCTGCACCCCAAAGGATGCCCTGCAGACAGGCTCCTGCTCAAATGTCCTTCCATGAGAGCAGGTGGAGGGGAGACTGGTTCTTCCGTGTGTCTGGTCAGGACCAGCAGCTTTTTCTAGACCAGCTCAGTTCACCTGGTGTTGGGAAAAATGTGCTCTGTTCCGGACAATAAGAAGAGGAAAGCCATTTCCTCCTTTCTGAGCTCTGGTGATGCCACAGCCCTCCTCAGCTATTTTTGTGCACAGCCTGAGGCTTCCTTTGGTTTAGATGATTGCAACATCTCACCCACCCACCTGGAAAGAAGTGGAGGATATATTCCCAAAACTAAGTACATCAAGCTCACCAAGAGTGTTTTACACATGGACAGACCCTGTGATGCCATGACCTGTTTCTGAATATTTGTCATTTCTGCGTTAGCTTAGAGGAGTCTGCAGCCACTACTCATAGCATCACAGTCATTCCCTCCCCTGATTGCCAGACCCAGATTTCCACTCTTGCTTGCTGTATCCTCCAGCTTTTACAACCGCTTTAGCGTGGCCTTGCAAGTATATGGTTTCAATGGTGTTCAGCTCTATCACTGTGCCAGACACTGGCTAACTAGGAAAATCAGACAAAGGAAGGGCAGCTGTAATATTTCCACCCCCGTTTTACAGCTGGGCCCAGATAAATTATGGGGAGATCTTAGCATGCCACTTAAAAGGACCCAAACTGCAGCATGAAAAGCCTTTTGTAAGCTGCTCGGGCTCCTGGGTGGCCGCAGTGCCTGTGTTTTCCCCAGCAAACATCTTCCGTCTTTTTGAAGTTCTGGCCCTTGTTCCCACATGGCCAGCAGGGTTTGCGACCCGTTGAGTGTGACACACTCAAGCAGGCTTTCCCGGGCTGCCCACCGCACCTCCCAGCCTGTTCCAAACCACCGAGGATGCCTCCTTCCCCTGGGGGAACCCCAATCTCCCATTTCCAAGTGCTCCGTGGTGGCAGCGCCCAGCTCCCCGCAACGTGTCCGTGCCACAGGGACTCCTGAGGATCAGCCACTGCAGCCCTCTCCCTCCTCACAAAAAGTGTGAGGAGCAACAGACATCTGGAGGCTGCTGTCTTTCATGGCCATCAGGTCCCCTAAGCCCAGTCGTCCTTCTCTGCGAGTTAAAATGTAAGAGGAGGGTGGAGAAGAATATGTGAGCCTTCCTGGCTCTTTTCCCAGCTAAGAGAAACCAGGTTCTGCCTCGCACCCCGTGGGGAGGGGAGAAGGACAACCAGCCACAGACAGGTCCTCCTCCAGGACCAGCCCGCAGGCAGCATCACTCTCTCTCAGCAGTAACACGGGAGAAAAGGAGCAGGAGAGGAAAGAAGATTCATGGCAAGGAGCAGAGCTGAGGAGTGATGGATTTAGGCAGTGAGCTGTGACAGGGAAAGGTATTTTTCACAGATTAACCTATTACCTACTGAAAAACATCATTTTTCATCCTTTTTGACCTTTGCTTGCATTTCAGCAGAACAATAATCTAGTATATGATTCTCTTACAAAGACTGTTTCCTTCATAAAAATGTCACACCACAATAAACTCTCTACTTTATGATGTTTAAGTTATTTTTCTATGGGGAAAGTTAGGCAAAATATTCAAAAACCTACAACAGTGAATATCTTTTTTTGTAGCTTTTAGGAGTCCTTGAACGAAAACAGAATTCACTATAGCATCCTATAGGGTAGATAAAAGTAATAAGCATTATTTTCTGTTGAATTCTTTAGGACATTTTCTGCAAAACCTCTTTAAAACAATTAGTCTTTGGGAGAACCGAATGTAGCCAAGTTTTGTTCTACTGCCTAAAATGATGCTCTAGAATCACTTCAGGGCTGTTAATGTGTGTCTGCCAGACAATGGAGCTGATACAAATTCACCATTAATTGGAGAGTGGGGCTTCACGTGTACCAGACTAAGTGATTTACTTTCAAAGTGCTATTATAATGGTTGTAGTCTGCATTTGGTTGCTTAGAAACCATCCTTATCGATGATTCAAGTTTTCTCCTGATAGCATGGTAAACGGAGAGCACCTTTATTTTTCTCTCAGCAGTTGTCAGGAGAAACTATTCTATAAAAATCACTGCAAAAGGAAGCATTGCTCCACAGACAGGCGATAGTTGAGCTGGCATGTTGATTTAGACAGGAGAGGTACATTATTCCAAAGGACCAAAAAATATTTTAGAAAACAGTATTTAGCAGCGCAGTGTTCAGAGCCCTATTGTTCTGCTGGGGGAAGAGGAGAAAAAAAACTTTCCCATCAAGTGGGAAGGCATATCTGACAAACAGCATACCTAACAAGCAACAAATGCTGAGAAGAAGGTCTCTGTGATGTTTCATTAAAACCACAGACACATTACCAATGTGGACTTTAGGCTGCAACTCATTAGTAAATGAATTCTATCTGTGACAGCCTTGTCAAACCCAAGCTTTACTGATTACATTTGGCTTTTAGGCAGTAATCCCCAGGGAAAGTGATTTATTTCAGCACTTGATGAGTTACTCCATAGATGGTAGCGATAATGACATTATCTTGACATAGGTTAGCATTTATAGGCCTCCTGGAAGGAGTGAGTGTTCAAGGGGGATTTAAATGAAGACAGGAGCGAAGCCAGGCACACTGGTGCGAGAATACTCAGAAATGCTTGGGAAGCACGGTCCACCTGTAGTGGCGAAGTGTTTTACAAAGCTGGGCTCTACTCTACGCCCGTCATGGGCCAAAGCAGAGGTGAACAGATCAGAGCAGCCAGCACCTCTGGTTCCCATTTAGATAATCCTTTTTCCTTCCACTGTCACCGGATGAACAGAGACGTTGGGCTCCTCGAGTTCAGGGGAATAACCCCTTGAAGTCCAGGCATTAATCCTGACAGAGGAATTCATGTTTCAGCTTTACACACCTGCCGGGATAATTCATGCAATTCAGCCCTGGTGGCCCAGACATTAAATACCCTTCTTACCCAGCAAGACATGGCACAGGTAGATCCCAGGTTCTTCCAATTTGAGCTATGGAGATGCTCTCTGTGGTGTAGGGGACAAAATCTGAGCTGAGGCTGCCCCAGCAACAGCTGTTTGAAAATCCCTTCGTTTGAGAAGTCTTTAACCAGCTTAAGACAAATTGAACAGAGATCCGCAGATGCTTGACAACCCCTTAACAGATCCCAAGTGTGCCTATGAAGGTTTCTGTTGTCATCCACCTGGCCTAGCAAGGCTCCTTCTGTACAAGGAAGAGCAGAGTGAGCCACCTTGGTTGTGCCATGGACATAAAATTGAAGCATTAGTGCATTTGAGAATCGATGCATTCACAATCTGTAAGACAACATCACGCTCTCAATTCTGCCGATCAGTCTTTACAGAAAACATAGCAAAAACTTACTCTACGTCAGCAGCATCTGCAGGCCTTTGTGCAAATTCAGGAGAAGGTTTTATGTCTGCTGAAATTGTTCTGTCAATTTTCACTTGAGAATGTGTCTTTCTAAGGGCAGTGAATATGCACCATGTCATACTGATCCAGCATTGCCCTAGCTGTAGCAGTGAAATCAAGAACAGCTTATTTTTTCAGTAATTAACTCTAATCTGAGAAGACATAGGTGAGTAATTGCAAGAATAAAGGCTTTTACACTTCCAAGAAGTAAAATGTAATTTGCTTTTTTTCAGCTCCAGTATTCGGTTGGACCACAAAGTTGCTTCTGTTACAAATCAGAAGTGTAATATGATTAAATATCAAATCTACTGTTACAGTTTTTAAGGTAATAGTACCTTTGAATATCCCAAGCAACATCACACCAAGTGAATTTGAGATAGAACGTGCAAAATTTAATTACAATTTTTGGAAGACATCTATAATGCAGGCAGCAAATGACTGGATTTCAGAAAAATACATTTTCTTATTTAGGGAAAGAAGAGTAGACTAGTACATGATCCAGGGTATATCCTGAAAAACAATCTGCATGCTAAGTCTTCCACTGGACCAGTGTCATACGTACTGTAAAAGCAAAGGAGTGAACTTGAGTTTGCTGAATGAACATGGTTATCATAAATTGTAATGAGTCGTTAGCTCAGAGTGATTGCTGATGAAGAGGAACGCGGTGGGAACTGCAGGAGATGAAGAACTGAAGAGGTGTTTCCTCTGACACAGCTGGCTCTGACCAGTATGGGGACAGCATATGAGCAAACCCCTGTTGGGCACCAGCTCCTGCGTTCCCAGGAAGATCGTCGAGAGAGAAGTAGTCGAAAGTGCCGTGTGTGAATTAAAATTAAAACTAGAAGGCTAAATGAAGTGAATTGTTCAGCTATAAGGCTAAATTAATGAATAGTGCAGAGAATAATACTTTTCACCATGTAGCCATATTAATGTTGATTTCCGTACACACTAGTGAGATTTGAAAACAACATGGGCCAGAGCCACCAGCAATACGTGGCTGCTGTGCCATTCCCAGCCTGCCTGTGCTGAGGACAATGCAAAATATGATTTTATTAAACTTTCATTCTAGTTTCATGGCACTCAGCAGTGTTTGTGACTGCGCACAATGGGAGGCACCAGTCCAGAGCCTGTGCTGGCACAAGCGAGGTTTGTTCCATTGACCCCAGCAGAGCCGTGCTGATTTACACCAGCTGAAATCTGACCCGTAACTTCTGCTTCAGAAGGATTAAGCCTAATTACTTCTTTATGTTTGACCCACAGCGCGGGGATATCCCAGCATCACCAACCCGAGGGTACCCGTCTCTCCCCTCGGCTGTAGTAAACATTCCCATTCATGCCAATCTCACCGCAGCAGCTTGGCGAGAAGCAGAAGTTGTGCACCAGACTGATTGACCGGCTGGTTTGGCCAAAAAAGGTTACACGCTGAGGCTTTCGGAGCCACCCGGTGCTCTGGGGGCTTCCCGACACCCGCCCTGGTGGGGGAAGCTTTCATTACCAGCCCTGCTGGACAGTGGCCCCCGAAAACCGAGCTGGGAACCTGCCCCATAGGGAAGAGGGGTTTGACCCCACCAAGGGGTGGTGGTCCTCCTGCTTGAGGGGTCGGCCCTTGTGCCAACTGTGCTGGAGAAGGGCCCTTGCCTGCCTTGCAACACCGCGTGTGTGTTTTGTGCAGCACTGCTCCATCCGCATCGCCGTAGTGCTAGCTGTCGCTGCTGCCCCATTTTCCTGCTGCTGAGTTTACCTTCACAAAAGCTTGTATGGAGCAGGCAGGCTCATGAATAACTGCAGGTTTTGCAGTAATCCTGAAAGTTTCCAAAGCTATGACCAAGAAGGAGGCAGGGAGCACATTCCAGGGGACAGTTTAACCCCTGGGCCCTGCTACCTGGAGATTGCTGCTGCTCACAGTGACCCATGGGCAGAGAGACTTCATGCAGGCCCTCTGAGGATATCAGAAGGCAAATCATTCAGGGCTTGAGAGGTTAAAACACAGGCACCTTAGATTGCCTCCATCTGCCAGAATCAAGCAGTGGCCTGCACGGTTCCCAGCATGATCCATTGCCCATGGGAAGCACTGCTGAATGAGGACACGTTGCCACGCTCTCCTGCACTCACTGCAGTTTGACAAATGCTCATAAGCAGCATCTTACATAGAGCCCATTGTAGGGATCATGCCTTAAGGCTGTGTCCTTTCTTTCCAAGCAGAAGAGGTTGAAAGCATGCATGGAAACTATTTCTCACTGGGTACATTGGTGCAGAGAAATCCTACAGCCTTTTTTCCCCATGCTTTTCAGCCTGGACACCCTCACTTACACTTCTCTCAACCTTCTGGCTTTTGCGACTATCAAGACAGCCTAGGGCACCTGCTGGTGAGCAATTGGCAGCAGAGGGATCCTTTTCTGGCCCCCAGTTAAACAGACTCCCTGGTGATGGGGCTACAGAGCAGGACAGGAAGGACACGGAACACAAAATGCACGGCATTGCCCCCTGCACAGCCCACGACAAGGCAGCACGCTGGGGAAATCCTAGTTCTGGCAAAGTCAATGGCCAGCTTGCTTCAACAGTGTTAAGAATTTGTCTCGATATCTATTTTTCTATACGAAACTTGGGCACTCTGTTATATAAAGAACAGTGGTGGCTGGGTTTGTTCTGCAAAGCATAGCTGGGTATGCCATGATGCCTGCCTTCCACGTAGGCGCAAAGCAATGGCTTGGGTATCATCATTTAAAAATCTCCTGTTGCTAAGCTGTACCTATATGGAGTTGTTTTCACTGTGTCCCTCCACTTGAAGACTTGCTGAAACACAGCTGTTACCCCCAAGGTATATATGCTTACATCTCTGAAGAGAATACGCTGGTTCATTAATTTTGTCATTTCATCTGGGAAGGATCAAATCTGGAAACTTTTTTTTTCCATGTTCTCCTTAACTCAGTAATTACACTGCCTGTGAGAAAACAGAGCAGAAAGGAAATTGCTTCTAAAGGACATGGTAATAAACGTGTCCCGTATATCACTTTGCTGGGCTGTGTTTATTATTAACTTGGAAAGGGAGAAGACTGGAGCCGAGATGCGGGAGCACGACAGCTGGGTTTCCCCAGGAGTACAGCTCCAGATCGCATGGATTATCCCGCGTTTGTGCCACAGGGAACCAGTCCGTGTGGCAGACCCCATTAGCCAAGCGAGGGAGCTGGGAATCCCATTGCTGCACACACTTCTCTGCAGTTCAGCAGCAAGGAATTCCCTAACATTTTCCCCTTTGCTAATTTCCAGTAATGGATGATCTGACTAATTTTAATTAAACCACTATGTACTGAGAATAACTCCTCTGACTTCACATTAATGCCAGCTAATAGAGATCAAAATCTGCCTTGCAGTGCCTCATCCTTGGAACTTGTCGAACTGCGGTTGTGATTAACTGAACTCTAGCACCGGGAGAGATCAACCTTAGGGCCGTGGCTTGACGTTGAGTCTCAGCCAGGACTCGCAGGGTAGGGGGTGAGAAATCCTAGGAAAAGTCTCATAAATTTCAGCGTTATCAAGATTTCACCTTTATCTGTAAAGCTTGTATGCATTCAGGCCAGATTTGCTATCCTGCTTTTGGTTACTGCCAAGGTGTGAATAAAGTTGAATCTGCTAAACGAGAAGCCACTTAATCTGGGTTTTCTGCTGCTTTGCATAAGTGGAGTGGCTAAAAGCAGCTAGCATATATCGCTGAATATGGACAAAGCTTGCTCAGGTTTTTCTGTTGGAATAATATCCTTTATAGTTATATCCCTTTATCCTATATAGTTATATATAAAAGCACATTTCTTAAAAAATGGAAAGGCCGTGGATGGGCAGCCAAACAGCTATCACTAGTTGGCTTCTGGCTAATTCTGGAGCTGAAGTAATGGTTTGGGCACGTAGCTGTGTTTTGGGGTTCCTTTGTTTTTAGCAAAACCTGGGGCAGCACTGCTTAGAGCTGTGAAAGCGGGGTGCCTGCCTCTGAGACCCCCTGGCTTTGGAAATGGGGGGAAGTAGAAACAACCTCTCCACGATGTGTGCTGGGACACCCATTTAATTCCCTGGGGCCATCCCAGGACACGGGAACATCGCTGGTGCAGGCAGGGCATTCAGATCACCTGGTCCGGGGTCACTGCATGGAGGTGAGTGCACAGGAGCGATGTTTGCCACCCACTCGGGGAGGAAAAAGATGCTCTGACAGTGGGCAGGTCACGGTGATGCCCACATCGAACAAGGCCCGTTTAGTTCTCTGTGACCAGTCCCGGGATGAACCGAAGAAGGCACAGGCATATCCACAGCTCTTTGCCTGGGACATGAGATACACATCCCAGAGCACATATTTTGAAAGATGTACACTGGCCCTTTTATTTTCAGGAAATTAAAAAGGTGGAATCCACCCCCAAGAACTGTTTCTGCTTAATTTAAGTTAACAAGCTCCATCAAGATAGCAGTTATTGTCCTGTTTGGCAACTGCCTCTGTTCATTACGTGTGTGTGTATATTATTGTTATTTATCAGTATTCTCCTTGGAGCTTTACAGTGACACAAAATTATGACATTCCCTGCTCCCAGAGCTTGCTATATCAAACACAAACAAGTGATCAGGAAGAACCATAACTACTGAGCCGCTGATCTGAGCCAACCTTTGATCTGTAGCTAGAGATTTGATGAAACAAAAGGTAGCTTGTCAGGTTGTCAGGACCCTGAGTTTTAATATGATCCATCAGACAAACGGGGTACGTCAGCTAGGGCACAGTCAATGCACATTCTTTCAAGGATGCTAGGGCTTTTTCCTTGGTTTGGGATTTTTTCCCCACACATGGCATTGGTTTGAAAGTATTTAAGTGGTGATTATCCCTTATTTTCCTACTTTATTGGCAACGGTGAAATGTGGGGATAAACAGAATATATGCAATGGTGCAAAAAAAAAATAAAAGCACATTTCTGAGTTAAGAAAATGAACTGTGGAGCAAAGACCACAGTGTGATTACACAAGCTTATTCACTGATGGAAATAAGTGCTGTGGCAGGCAATTATTTCCAGATCTTACCATGCAAGAAAGGCAAACTGTTTGCTGGATAGCATTCATGAGGGTCAGATGATGGAGGGAAAGGCCAGGAAGACAAGAAGGAAAGCTTTCACATCCCTTTTTTCAAGCTGTCACATGAAAGAAATGCCTGCAGTAACACTCAGTGAATGTGAACAGGGGGATGTTTGCAAACTGCCAAAATGTCCGTCACAGGGGCAGAGAGAGGAGGGAGAAGAAAATGATCATTAAGTAAAACAATAAGAGAATTGTTGCAATTTCATGTTATTTTTGTCGTCCAGAGCTGAGTGAAGAGAAACAAGCCGTGCTTGTCCAGTATGTGTTATGTGAAGAAAAGTCTGATGTTTTAAAGGTGCTGCATAGACTTTTCGTGCTGCTAGTGAGGGGCAAATCGATGCAGTCGCCGGTTCTGCACCTTGAGCGTTTAACAGAAACCAGCAGGAACCTATCGCAGTAGGAGCAGAGTCCACGAAGGTCTTGGGCTTGACTCACTGCCCCACCAAAATAAAAAACAAAAAAAAAACAGTAGCAACAAAAGCATGTGCTCTGAGTCCCATCCCAACTGCAAGAGCACCTGGGCTTCATCGGAAACCACACCGGTCCCAGTGGCAAGTGTGCATACACCGAGTACGTCACATGTGCTTATAGACTTCTGCTGAGCCATGACTTCTGCTATTTGCTATTCAGCCCTGACGGCACCTCAGTGGCCTTGGGACCCCTCGGTAGACGAAGGGCGAAGATCGGCCCCTTGGAGGATCCAGAGATGCCCCTCTCTCCCTTTGACCACAGAGAGGACCTACAGCCAATGTGCTTCCACCAAAGGCACCAGAGGGAGGTGTTCAAAGCCAGGCGGGGTGGCTCTGGACCTGCAGGCACATCTACAGCTGTCCCAGGGCTCGGTGGAGCTTGGACCAGCGCGTCCATGCCTGTGGGCACGACAGCTCCACCAGCTCAGGGAACTGCCCTGGATGAGGTGACGCTGCAGAGAAATCTCCTCAGGAAATGCAGCCGTTCAGGCATAAGAAAGCGGGTCCTGCTATGTATAGATAACGGGCTGAAAAACAGGAAATGAAGGTCAGGAGTAAGCAGCCAGTTCTCACAAGGGAGGCGTGATAGCAGTGACCTCCCACGGGGGTCTGCGCAGCAGCAACCTTGGCTGCTCGGCATCTTCATAAATGGCCTGGAGAAGGGGCGAGGAGACAGAACTTGTTGCTGATAAGAAGTTATCTGAGGACAAGGGCACGCTGTAGGAACTGCAGAAGGGTAAGTGGTCAGTGGAAGGGCAGGTGAAATGCAGCAGATAACGGCAAAATTGGGTTTTGGGTGGCGGTGGTGGGGAGTCCTAGTTCATATGGGCTCTGCACTGACTGCTGCCTGTCAAGAGCCAGGTCCTGTGTTTGGTGTCCACCGAAGCATGAGCTCAGGACTCAGCAGCAGTCACAAAAGCAAAGTCAGATGCTAGGAGCCTGCAGGAAAGGAACCCAGAGGCTGGCAGGGGAAGCACCACAAGTGCTTGCCCTGTTCTGCCTCCTCTGAAACATCTGGCCACAGCTGGAGACAGACACTGGGCTGGATGCAACAGTGGTCTAACCCACGTGAACATGGCCACAATGTCACCTCGGCACACATCTCAGGTGGGACGACCCTGCCCCACGCAGCATCACGGACATGGCCCTCCTCTCTCCACACCCAGTAAAATGGGACAATAAGCAAATACGTCTTCCTACAAAGGCAGCACAATCCCAAACAATGACTGAGGTTCTTCCCAGTCCTCAAAGACAAGCTTTAAAATCTTGATATCCAAAGCAAACACCAGAGTATTGACTTTTGGGAAGGTCTATCGCTTTGTTTATGTGATGAATGTTGATTTTGCAAGCATTTAGCAGTAGGCTTATTGCTTTCAGGTTGTTATGAACAACTGGTGTTGGTTATGGCAGGAGTTGCCTGGCCATGCAGCTACACCATGGGGCACACTCTATCTTTTGTCAGATGTATTCGTGCTTTTATGACACGGGCCTTGTTGCAGGGCTACTGCAAGCAGCTGGACACTTCACCACGTGTTTTCCTCACTACAGATTGAAATAATTCCTGGGGACATGTTATATCCTGAAAGCTGAGATAGCTCCAGACCAAGTGAGCTGGAGAGCCGCCTGCACTCTCATTTCAGGAACTGGTCAGTGAATCACAAGGAGTGAGCTGCACCAAAACACTCAAATTTCACATCCTGGATATCTTCCTCAAAGGAAAGCCTACTCATGAGGCCTTGAAATAAGCGGTGTTCATCAGAGGGTGGTAATGTGTGCCACGAGATCACAGGGGCTTTGCTTTCATCTCAGACAGCATCCTCGCTGCTACACCTCCACTGCTGTGGGAGCCGCTTCTCCCAAAATCTCAAAGTGCCACCTCAGGGCTTGGTGACACATTGTACCGAGGTCTTGGTAGCCTCTGCTCAGGGACTGCAAGGGACAGGGCATCAGGGGGGTCTGGTGGGGCAAAAGTGGGGAGGGTGAGGGGACAGGCATGGAGGCGTGGTGGGACAGCCATGGGGGCACGGTGGGACACGTGGCAGTGTGGAGGGCATGTGTGGCACACAGGGACACGCATGAAGGTGCTGGGGGACACAGCACGGTGGGACATGCGGGGGGTGCGTGTGGGGACATGGGAGACGTGTGGTGGGACACAGGAGCATGGGAGGACACGTGGAAGGGTGTGGGGGGACAGGTGTGGGAGGACAACAAAGCAAAGCAAAGCAAAGCAAAGCAAAATAAAATAAAATAAAATAAAATAAAATAAAATAAAATAAAATAAAATATAACAAAACAAAACAAAAAAGAAATAGCCTGGCCCTGGCCCTTGGGGACACCTCCAGCCCCAGACACACTCCTCTGCAGCCGGAACAGGCAGGGTTTCTCAGCTGGATACCTTCTCCCTGTCACCCTCTTTGAAAGGGAGGGAAAACACTGCTTGTTCACTGCAAAGCATGCGTCTGCCCCAGAGAAACCTGCAGAGGAAGTGTCAGACCCCGCCCTGGAAAAAAAGAGTATATAAGTGTGTATGTCTGTATATATATTTATATACACACACACATATGTATTTTTTTCTCCTGCTGCTCATTAAAGCTGTGGGCAAGGCAGAGGAGCTCACAAGGACAAGCGTCTGGGTGTTGTCCCTGGGGGTTACTGGAGCAAAGCCCCCCGGCAGCAGGGCTTCTCCTCAGCAGCCTTTGCCACCAGTTAGCTTCCATGTTGCATCGCACTCACGGCTCTGGAGATGGCCTGAAATGTTCCTTTAAAAGAAAATACATTGCGGCTCTTGATGTTTTCCAGTCCATGGCATTTGCTTTCCTTCCAAAAAAATGCAATTCAAAAATTCAAATATTATGAACCAATTTAAAATGCAGTGTTTCTACAGCCCGGTGCCTTTCTGATAACAAAAAGTGAGGGTGCTTTTGTTTTTGTTTTGTTTTGTTTTTCACGTTTACTTTAAATCATCCATTTTTCTCCTTTGCTCCTGCCACTTGTTGATGTGCAAAGCAGCGTTTCTGCTTGGAGGGTCCGGGACTAACAGCAGGAGTCACCTCCAGCAGCACAAAGAGCCCATGATTTCCTTTTGTCACCTTCGTGTCTCCTCTGCCTGCCGCCCCTTCGGGTCAAAGGGGGCTGCTGAATGCCACCCCCAGGCCTTGGTCCCGGAGCCCCCATCTGTGGGGGAAGCAGGAGGGGAGAGGAAGCGGGGGCTGTCGGAAGGGGCTAGCATCACCCAGATGAAAAATGGAAAGAATGGGGAAAAAAGGGAAGCCAGGCTAGGAATTCCATCGCTCTTCAGACACAGGGGGAAAGGAGTCAGCCTGTTACATAGTCTTCAAGTCCAATGAGTAATTATCAGTACATGAAAGCTGCTAGTTCAGTCCTGGCAACATCTGCATTTAGAGAACATCTGTTTTTTTCTATGGAGATGTAAATGGTATGTTAATTGTATTAATTAATGTTGATTATATGAATTCTTAATATTTAATTAAGTATTTAAAACTTAAAAAATACTTCGTAATGCTAGAAAGTATTAGTACTTAATCTTTTTTTTTCAATGTTCAACCTGTTCCGTGAGTACCGTGCTGGTGGTACACATGAAAATGAAACTCAGCAGTCTGAAATTACCATAAATTTATGAACTTCTCCTTTCTGTGTTCCTCCCCAGCTTCAGCACCCTGCCTTGCATAGCTTCATTGTACTGACTTGAAATAAACTGAATAGAAGTTGCAACATCTTAGCAAATTCCACATAAATATATTCCTGGCACAGGCTGAAAAAAAAAAAAAAGAAAAAGAAAAGAAAAAAAAAGAAAATAAAGTTAATGGGATGTGAGGGAGGGAGGAGGGTTTAACAATTTTGCTGTTTGCTGGAAGTAGGAGTCAGCGGGAGGTGCCTGTATTGATAGAGACTGAGGCATCTCAACAAGAGAAAAAGAAGAAACCTCCTGGGAGAGAAACTCTATTGAACCATTGAAGATTTCAGATCTTGGAGCATCCACTATTGTATTTACAGCTCCTCTGTGTCTAAACACTATTTTCCAATTACTACATTGTTATTTTTTTTTTCAGTAGGGCTCCTTATCCTTTCTTTGAAGCAACGTGACCGCATAGTAAACTGTTTTTGAGGAGTGTTTGCTGTTTGAGGTTAGAAGTCGAAACCACAGAGTTCCTTATCTTGTCTTTCTGCGTCTGTTTTTAAATGAGTTAGCAGGGCAAAAAAGCAAAGTGCTAACAACCGAAATCTTCTTTTTCCCCTCTCCCCACCCATATTTTCAAGGCCACAGGAGGAGAAGTCCCCTGCAGGACCCAGCTGCTGGTTTTGCTGCCTGCAGACCAGGTATGAACATGCTTGTGAGGGGTGGGCAGGGAGGGGCTGAGCTGCAAGGCGGAACGTAGCCACCAGCCTGGGAGAAGATACTTCTAACTGGGGTGAACCGGGACACCCTTCCAGGCTGCACCATGCGCTGTTGGTACCTATGGACCTTTCTAACTTGCCCAAGCTTTCAGAAGCTTTGAAGTGCATTTTGAAGAATTTGTTTTCCACGCACTCCAGTAGTCGTGCTGGATACACCCAGCATCATGATTTTATAACAGGATAAGTGTGCCGGTATAAATCCTTTTGCAAGGCTGTCTTCTTGCTACCTCCCAGAATTGCGCGGGTTCAGCTAAGTTGGGTTCTGTGCTTAGTCCTCATTTTTAACAACAGCTATACTTGGTCTTCTGTGGTTGTTTTTTTGACTCTGTGATCTCCAGCTAAGAAGGAAAAGGAAAAACAGCTTCTCAGGCATGCCTGATACATTATGATAATCTCCAAACAGCTGTTCCTCCCCGTGACAAACCATACAGCCATTTCAAGCACCCTCGGGCAGGAAGAGCAAGCGTCGCATCCACGCAGGCTCCTGGCACGTTCGTCACATCGCAGGTGGCAGTGGCGGTGCCAGAGCCACCACCGTGGCCCTGTAGGGACAAGTGGCACAAAATCCACCCCAGAGCACCTGGAGCGCTGAAAGGCAGAGGAAAAGGATGCAGGCAGAACTGGAGCGACTTAAAGGAGTTGATAGCTCACAGCTGAATACGCAGCCTCATTTCCTAAAACTCATAGCTAGGTTTGGGAGGGAGATGACATGGTTGTTCCAGTGGCAAATGATGCCTCCATCAATGGATTGATTTCTGAGCAAAAATATTTGTAGTATTGAACCTCGAGCGGTGTTCGTTATTTGCACTCAGCTGTCAGCGAATTACGTGGGAATTTCACATGGGAAACAGAATTAGTTTCATTATCTTGAGGCCCATCTTGAAAACACGGTGCTGATAATTGCCTCTGTTTAGTTCTGGCTCTCAGAAAATCAGACTTTACTCTTGAGCAAAATAGCCACGGGGGCTGTGTTTAGACAAAACACTTCCTGCTTGTGGAAAACCTTTCTGAAGTGCACGTCGAGCTCCGTGTGATCCCAGCCAGCTTCACCTGGGGCCCTTGCCTTTATAAATGGCCATGCGGTGGTGTCTGCAGTGGCCCTAGGACCCCATCCACCCTCACAAGCATGTCCTGGGGTTGTGTGCAGGGGTGAGGGGAACAAAGCCTGTGGTACGGATGGTGAAGCCTATTAGATGACACCGGCCAAACCCATGTTTTACAGGACGAGTCACCACCTAGTTCTCGTAAACTTCTTGACCAGGAGCCCATCTCCTCTGCAGGTGACTTCTCCCAGCCACTTGGCCTGCCAAAAGCTTTATCCCAAAGTCTAACCTGATTGACTCTTCTCCTGCAGCTTCAGGCCATCTGCCAGCAGAGCAGTTCCCTTCCTTCGTTTCTGTCAGCACTTGTCACTACAGCTTCTCCCATCCTCTCCCCCCTCACTTATTCCCATGGGGAGCCCTTTGTGACCCCAAAAGTTACATGTCTTAGTCTTCTATATATTTGAGCTAGTTTTTGAATGTCTTCAATAAATACCAAAGGTCAAAAACACAAGCTTTGTTTTTCTGCAATGTCATTAACCTCACAGATTTTACTTGTAAACTTGTTTGCTTGTTTGCAAGCAACTGTCTTGTTTCCCTCAGCTTTTCTCTGCAGGACACCCCAAAGTGCAGCATCCCTACTTCAGCTCCTGGGCACCATTTCTGGGGTCTCTGGGGAGGCAACGTAATCCAGATCCGTGCAGAGATGTTTCCTCTCCGCTGGCTATCAAGCAGATAGTGTGACCGGCCCAGCTGTAGCTAATTGTTAAATATCTACAACTAAAGCCCATACTTCCCACTCAGGGTTAAACTAAGGTTTGCAAAGTTCCTGGGAGTGAAAGCCAGCTGTGAATAAGCTATGCCACCACCATAAAGGTGTCCTCATCTGGTTGGGGAAACCAGTGACTTCTCTCCTTCCTTTTTTTTTTTAATTTATTTGCTAATTCAGCTATCACACGAAGGGAGGGATTGACAGCTCTTACAGCATGTTCTGAATCATGGGTTGAGGAACATCTTTCTCCCAGATGCTTACAGAGGGGACAGCACATGCGGGACTGCAGGAGTCAGGCACAGTAGCCAGACCCACTCCTCTCTCAGCTTGTCTCAGGTTTATCTGTCAAGCAATTTCCTTTGCCAGAGCTCAGGGGACACCATGTTGGGGTGTGACGCCCCATCAGCTGTCCCCGCCCGACCCCATCTGCATCAGCATCCCCACCGCGTGTCCCTGAGAGCACCTGCAATCCGGCGCTGGCCGCAGCCGCACAGGGGCAGGAGAGCTCAGCCCCACGCCTCGATGGAGGCTGGACGCACCCCTGGCTGTGTCCTCCACGTCGTGGCCCTTCTCGGCTCCTTCACAGCCCCTTTCTCTGTTTCCTGTGGCGAATTCGCCTTGCTCCGTCTGTGGAAAGTCGCTGGAACGGTTTCATGCCTGTGGTGCTTTTCTCCTTCTTCATCCTTCTCAGCAGGCTCGGATCTATTCAAATCCTCTCTATTTTCTTTCTTTCCAGCACAGCTTCCTTCAGTCTTGGCTTTTTGGCTGATGCCGGGCTTGAAATCTGCCTTTCCTCTTCCCAATGCTTCCTCCTGTGGTAACCCTTCGGGCGCCAGGGGCTCGCTTTCTGCAAAAGCTTTCTCGCTCCCAAAGCCACGTGTAAGGAGTTGCAGGACAAAAAGTTCTCCGGGCACCCTGCTAGCTGTGCAGGCTCCATCCAGCAGACCGGTAAGGTGGGCAGGCTCCCAGCACCTTGGCATGCAGGAGGATGGCAGGATCAGGCCCTTAGGGAGCACAGCAACCCCCCTGAGGCAGCTGCCTCTCCTGACAGAGCGACCATGCCGTGGGCTTTGGCACCCTCAGTTCTGATGGCACAGATGCCACCTCCTCCTCCTGGGGACTGTCCCAGCCTGGTCCGGGAATGGCAGCAGCCAGCTGCTCAACCCCTTCTGTATCAGCAGTGAGGGTTATGGGCTAATAGTTAAAATAGGGCGGGAGAATTTATCAAACAGGAATGGGAACCATCACCAGGCTCTTACCAACCTGCCCAATGGCAACAGAAAAGAGCATTTTCCCTCTTGTTTTGACTTTAACCACACTGGTTAGCTGGCCTGGCGCTGCTCTGCTGACTTCCCTCCACTCTCACGGGGGTGTGTTTATGTGATGACGATGTGAACATTTGTTTCTGGACACTGTACACTGTGTGTATACTACAACACCATTCTGTTTGATGCTGGAGCTTTTAAAAATATTATTGTTATTACCAGTGAATGCTTATGCACAACCCTGTGACGTCTGCACCCTCTTCCCAAATAGCTGGTGCCTGATGGTTTGAGTCAGTCCGCTCTTTCAGGCACTTATTGGAACAGATCCCAAGGTACCACAGTTAATGATCTCAAGTTCATGCTCATAAACACCAGACGGGGCAGCTCTTTTGGTTTTCGTTTTTGCTTAAGAAATGTGTTCACCAAAAATATGTTCTTGCTGGATTTTTTTTTTTTTTTGAATGTTAAACAAACCAGTGGCAAGAGTCACCCTTGATGGACCCGTGGACCTCATCTCTCTTTTTAAACAACCCCCAAACCAGGCGGTTCCCAGCTCCCAGCCCCACCCCAGGAGCAGCCCCACGGAGCCCCCATACACTGCACACCTTCAGAACAACACCCTGTCCCGTTTCAAAGTTGAGGAGCAACATTTCACCATGCCTACAGTTAAGTTCTCCTGAATCCCAGTTAAGATGCCCCGTGTGAGGACCTGCTCACTGGACTTCAGCCTGCTGTCAGGACCACGAGGAGAGGACCACGAGGTCCTCCTGTACCAGCCAGAGGGGGGTCCCAGAGGAAAAGCCGCTTTCTCCTCGAGCAAGTCCCGCTGCCCCGTGGTGGGGACGAGGCGTGGCTTCACTGGCGGCTCCATCGTGGTGTTGTGGGGTTTCTCTTCATTGCAATTTGGAAGGAAAAGTGTGTTTTGGGATAACCTGGAAAATGGCAAGTCAAGTCTGGGAAAAGCGCTCTCTAGAACTGCTCCTTCCTACTTTCACTCCACTTTTTCTCTCTGTTATTTTCATAGTATTGTGTGGCATTTCATTAGTACTGTACATTATATAAGAATATTGTACTGGTTTTTTTTTATTCTGTTTCATTTTAAAACTATTAAAACCATCTGCCACTTAGTAAACACTAACATATTTTCTTTTCTAGATCAAAGTGTCTCCTGTCTGTGTTGTAGTGGAAGTATGACATTATTTTTTTTACAAGACGGGCAGGAGACACTTTGATCAGGTGCCAAACTGTTTCACTACAACAAACAGGCAACACTCTGAGCTAGAAATGATAAGATGTTATTATGCACTGTGATGATTTCATGACATGTCAGCAGTAATGTTAAAAAAAAAAAAAGCCCTAAATAACATATAACATTCAAAATATCATTGTGAAATTCCAGACCTTTTTAAAAAGAACAATTTATGAATTGAAAGCATGCCTTTTATATTTTCCCTCTACATGACTGTGACTTTTTGCTAGCCTTTTTAACCATTTTTTGTAATCCTTTTTATTTCAACAAATCAGTATCTTCTGTCAAAAATGCTGCATTGAAAAAATCATGATGGAGTCGACTTAAAAAGCTTTTCCTGAAAGCCTTTTCATACACCAAAGATTATTGTCCCTGTCAGAGAACAAAAGAATCACCTGCTGGCTTTTTTGTCATTCCTAAATAAATTAATTGCTCTAGGATTATTTCATCAATGTTTCTCAAACACGGCGCTTCCCACCGGCCCTCGTACACATGTTTTCCTTTCATGCCACGATGCTCTCTCTCCACGGAGAGCCCACGGCTCTGCAATAACACAAATACTGAAGCTACACGCTGAGAAAAGAAACACGCACGTTGTCATTTCTGTCTTAATTTGCATGCTGACAAGGAAAAGGGCTCTTCCATAGCTGTGTACGTCTCTCCTGCCCCTCTGCACCAAGCACCTGGGCACTGGAGAGGGACTGCCCATGAGCATGGACATGTGGCCCCGAACGTGGGAGCAGCACAGGGAGCAGGTGAAGGTGACCAACGCCTCTTCCTCCTCCTGAAAGCAGGTCTTCTCCTGGCCCGTCCGTAGGTGCCATTCTAGCTTTCTCTGGGGACAACCACAGCTGAAAGGGTCAGTTGTCTCCTATGGGCACAGCAGCAGTTCACAGCCCAGAAAAACTGGTAGCAGAAAGGCAGCAGCACGGACGAGGAGAGCCTGTCTCACCAGCGGGGAGAGATGGGCACTCCTCCTTCAAACTTGCCACCTATCTCACCCTAAAAGAGGGGAGGGATTGCAGATGCCCGAAATTTATTTCTCAGTACAACAGTTACAAGGAACCAAGGGTGACTGTCAGAGAAATGAGAAAAAAGTTGCATCAAAGAGAAGTCCAGCTGGGTATTAGGAAAGAAACCTTCACAAACACTGGATTGGGTTGCCCAGAGGGGCTGTGGGATCTTCATCACTGGCGGTATTCCAGACTCAGCTGGACACAGCCCTAAGTGACCAGATCTAAGGCCAAAGATAGCCTGGCTTTGAACGGGCAGTTGGATCAGAAGATCTCCACAGGTCCCTTACAGCTTCAGCCACTCTACGTCTGTGTTATGACACCCCTGGAAGTACGTGGGATGAATCGCAGCTCAGGGGATAACAAGTCCGAGGTGTGCCTGACCCTGGCCTCGTGTTCCTACCCGTTTCCCATTGCAGCAGTGATGTTTGCTGTGCGGGTGGCCATGCAAACCACCGCACCCCACGCCCGAGATGCGTCATTCAAGGAATAGCACTCAACCCTTCCGAGAGAAAGTCCTTGGTTTCCCAGATAACAACATTTCAAAACATGCATTGGAACCACTCTCGGGTCGAAGGACCTGTATCACACAGCCCAAGGTCACAAAGAGACCACAGGGAGTGCTGGTCTTTGGGTGTTTCATCGCTGGAAGTGTTTGTAGCAACAAAGCCACATGCTGGTGCAGCATCAACACGCGGAGCACATCCAGCACACAGCCCGGGCCACCACACACCGGGGTTTTGTGTCAGTATGTGCAGTACAAACAGAGGCCAAGCGTAGGACACTTCACATTTAGGTCTACGTTCCTCCCCTGAGGCTTCGGGTCAGTGGTGTCACTGTCCCGAGAATGACTCTCCAGCATCTGCGTAGCACAGGCTGCTCCAGAAACATCGAGCCTTAGCTCATTTTCTCCCTTTTGAAACAGGCTACTTAGAAACAAAAGCTGCAGTACTGTGTACATTTGCCATTTCAACTCAATAGTAGTATTTTAATATGCAATAAATCATTATTGAGAGGAAAAAGTCAGAAATCCAGTCTGGGAGGCTAGACATGTGGTTTGGGTGTTACAAACCAACCAACAGGAATTCTAGCCAGACGTTTCATTCCCTTGGGCTCCCCCAAAATTCACTACTTCCATGCTTTTCTTCCCAGAAGACTGCATTCAAAAGTGCAGCAGCACTAGGCAAAGTTAGTTTATTCTGGAAAGCGGAGAATTCAGCATTTTCTCCCCTCTAAAAAGAGGACTTGCTTTCCACGGGTTGTTTATTGTTACTGTTTGTCTTTTCGCACCTCTTCCCCTTTCTCTCCCTCTGCAGGCAAAAATCACAGCATATCGTACTGCCTGTGATGCCTTAGTACCCCATGCGGTCATCAATTAGCTTGTGCCATTCCCCCACAGCCCAGCGTGCAGGATGACCCAGGAGACCGCACAGCCTGGCATGCCCAAGGGCTTCCCTCTTCTCCAAAACAGGGAAATGACCGGGAAGAGACAACCACAACTCCCAAAGAGCCCATCTCTTCCCAAATGAAAATATTTTGAAGCTGTGGGCTAAAGAGAGCAGCTGTTTGGCAGCAAGTCAGAAATGTCTACAAACAGACCTTGCTCTGGTCCAGTGCGAGGACTGTCCGGTCCCCAGGAGCACGCGGCACTCCTGTCACAGGAGGCTCCACCAGCCATGCCCATTCGTCTCAGTGAAGAAAGACTGATTTGGGCTACCAAAGAGTGTAGGGGTGATGCACACCAGGATCAGATCAGTGCAAGAAAGATGTGGACCTATTAGATCAGGTCCAGAAGAGGGCCATGATGATGATCAGAGGGCTGGAGCACCTCTCCTGTGAAGCCAGGCTGAGGGAGTTGGGGTTGTTCAGCCTGGAGAAGAGAAGGCTCTGGGGAGACCTTATAGTGGCCTTCCAATATATAAAAGGGACTTATGAGAAAGATGGAGAAAGACTCCTTACCAGGGCCTGTAATGACAGGGCAAGGGGCAATGGTTTTAAACTGAAAGAGGGTAGATTTAGATTGTATATATGACAGACATTTTTCATGATTTGGGTGGTGAGGCACTGGAACAGGTTGCCCAGAGAAGCTGTGGATGCCCCATCCCTGGAGGTGTTCAAGGCCAGACTGGATGGGGCTTTGAGTAACCTGGCCTAGTGGGAGGTGTCCCTGCCCATGGCAGGGGGGTGGAATCAGATGGTCTTTAAGGTCCCTTCCAACCCAAGCCATTCTGTGATTCTATACAGAGTTCATGTGCCACTTGGAGAAGTACAGTGTAGCCTTCAGCAGCACCCAGACCACCCCATGTTCCTCAGCTCCCATCTAGGAGCTCCTAATCCTGCCTGGCTTCCAAAACCAGTGAGGATCAGGCATGGTCAGGGTATTACAGCCATCACAGAAATGGGAGCCAAAGGCAAAATACAGCACCACACGGCCAGCAGGTCTCTGTCCTGTGCTCTCCCGAGGTGGCCAATAGTGGCTGCTCTCAGATACAGCAGAGATCACCTGAATCCAATCCCACCCAGGCATCTCACAAGCTTTGTAAACCCCCCTGTTGGCTAAATAACTGTGATCTTTAATATCAGCATTTAACAGCATTCTGTTACTATGCTGAGGTACACTATGCATTAACAGTCCAGGTCCCAAACGTGTCATTAGCCATACCTATTCCTAGAACACCTTTTCATACCATGTTTGTGCCTTTCCAAGAAGCAAAGACGTCTCCAGAAGGACTGGTCTATTATTCCACTGCTCCTCTTTGAAGTGCCTTGCCCCCATTAAGTAAACAGTGGAGGAAGCGCTTTGTATTTACCTGCTCCAGCAAAGCCCTTTGTTTTAGCCTGGTCAGGATGCATCTGCCTGAGCAGCAAAGTACGATATATTCTGTCTCTCTATTTGCATGGTTTGAGGAAACAGGCTGCCTACACAACCGTCGTCCAGATGGAGCAGTCCCATATGAATATAGACCTTTATTAGCAGTTGCCAGACTTACCACGGTACATGAGAAATTCCTACATGTAACCGTAGGGTTGGGTTGTTTTGCTTAATCATTCTGCTGATGGTAGAATACAGCTGTCTGAGGCATTGTGCCCTTGGAAACCTCCCTGAGCACACATTTTAGAACACTCAAGATGAACCAAATCTCCTGGCAGGCTCATGACAAATACCAGCTTTCTGGGGGAGAAAAAGGTCTAACTTCTAATTCTTCAAATAATAGCTCTTGCCTCATTCGATAGGCTCCTGGTGTAGTTCTGCAAAGACTACAGTACATGGAGGGGACTCAAGATGGGATCATTATTGCAGCTGGTTATTTCTGTTGGAAATGGCTGTTGCTATTTTTCCGTCTCATTGATTGAGCCAGTGGGTTTCCAGAGAACAAAAAAGTCAGTGCTTTCCCTCAACCCTTTACAGCAAAACGCAACCCGAGGTTTAGGAACCTTGTGGTCAGAAGGTTCTTGCTCCTCGGGTGGCACTGTGAGAAACCACCAAGGACTGTACGGTTACCGTCCCTCTGGGCACAGGGGGACACCAGCCCTGTCTGCCCGAGCACGGACAAAGCTATCTAATAGGGAGCAGTTAATGCTGTACAACGCCGAGATTGCAGATGCTAGAATAAAAGCACTCCAGAGAGTCTTTGGGGGTGAATGAACAAATGCCATCGCTTCTGAAGCAAAAGCAGAGTCCAATCTTGTGCAGTTCAGTACAATTGCAGTATTGTGACACACCAGTTTGAAGCTGTTTCTCCTTACCTGTTCGCACAGCTAAAAGCAAGCGGGCATTTTTCTTTTCCATTTCTGTGGAAAAAAAAAAAAAAAAAAAAAGGTTGCAACCTTTATTCCTTCCTTAAGGAAGAGATTGAACTGCTTTTTATGATGCTGAACAATGTGATCATTTATACCCTCTACAAAAGCAATTCGTGTTTCAGCTTGACTATTTGCATATAATATGAGTCACAGGACAAAATACCGTGGGTACAAAAATGCTCCTTGATAGAAGAATTGATAAAACATATTGAAGATTAAGGATCTGACATAATCTTAAATATCACAAAACTGTCACACATCAAGAAAAGACCTTCAGCCTCATTTTGTGAACAGGGAAGACTAATCCTGTATTTCTGTTTAACCTTAATTAACTCATTGCAGGATCAGAGCACCATAACAGCAAAGGCAGCTTGTGCTACTGTCAGGGCACGGGGGCAGAAATTTTGTTCCAACACAGTTTCAGTACTCTCAAAAGCATCCCAAAACTTCATAAATCAGGCCCCAATGTGTCATTTAATCTTAAGAAATAATTTGGGATTTTTTCTTTTATTTCTTTTTTTGGTTTCTGGCTCTGTGCATCGCAGCTCATTGATATTTTCAGCTCTTTTCCTCAGAAACCAAAGGCTGGAAGCTGACTCATTGTTAATAGAAGGTAAAAGCCTCATAGAGGCAACACGATTTCAGGAGCTCAGACTTTAATGGGAACATCAAATGTAGCTGGTGATATGATAAGGTCATCAGAAATTAGCTACACTGAAGGTGCATCCCTGGGTGTCCTTCTAACATAGATCAAAGCTGATATATCTATATATATGTGTGTGTGTGTGTCTGTACTGACATTGCCTGTAGCCTCATTGGCAAACTTTGGAGTTAGTGTAGCTAGAAATTGCATTTTGTGAAAGTTCAGACCAAAAGTAAGGGTTGTTTTCCTTGTTCCTCCTTTTAGAAGGAAAAAGGAAATTGATATCTGTGAGGTTCACATGCAACATCTCAAAAGGGTGGACATGCTTTCATTTAGGCCTTCCCTCGGCTGGGTGTGCCTCTCAGCCCTGCCAGGATTACATTCTCGTCAGAGAGACAGAAAGTAAAACTTTGCACAGAAATGAAAGTGACCCATTTAATGATGTCTCTTCTAATGACTTGCCCACAAAAGCAAATAAAATCAATGCTAATAAGGGATGCCAATACCCGAAGAAAGAGGAAGATTACTTCTTCTAAGTAATGGAATGAGCTGGAGAAGGTGGTGAAGCTGTGGAGACGAGACCTGTGGAGGACACCGTGTTAGCCACAAGGGTCTACCCAGAACGTCAAGCATGAGGAGCAAGTGACAGACAATACACACCAGACAGGAAAAGCAACATCTGAAGCAATGCACGTGGGCTATCAGCACTGATCACCACCAGTGCTGGGCTCTGGGGGTACCACCGTGCCGGGGAGCAAGTGTGAACACTGGGGAGCCTAGAGAGACAGACTGGAAAGGGACAGCTAGGGAAGAACAGCTCTTGCTGTCATACAGGGAGGTCGGGGCACAAGAGATACCAAGAGAGCAGCCAGGCTGCGCAGGACTGTGGAATTTATCATAGGACTTTCCAAAATGCAAGGACAAAAATGAATTTTAATGCATGAATAGGTGTCCAGGTGCAGTGTCTGGTTCGGGGAGTCCCTTAATTGTTGGCTACTGGAAGGCGAGAAGATGCTCAGGGTCAAGGACAGCTCTGCACCTTCTCTCATCATCTGCAGCTGACCATGGTCAGTTGGAGATGCTGGGCTAGATGGGCTGAGTCAGCCCTCACCAATAACCCAGGCAAGGATGCTATAGATGAAAAATGCACTGAGTTGCTCAACGTACACTGAGCAGAAAGCACCATTTCGAGTGTAGCAACACCAGTGGCACCAGGTAGATTAATAGGAATAGCCGCTGCTAAAATACAACAGCATTCACACCGAGAGGTACCATGACTCCAGCAATGAGCTTCTTCTTTCCAACAACAACAACAAAAAAAAACAACACACAAAAAACACCTCTAAGAACATAAGAGCATTTTTTTTTTTCAGCTTTTAAGGGGCAAGTCAGCAGACAGTGTTCCAGCATCACAACACCACATTTTGTGCCAGGCACTTCATTAAGCTGTGTGTTTTCCAGTCACACCTGGGCTGCCGGGGCTTGCACTTCATCAGGCAGGAGCTGGAACGGCGATGAGCTGCCAGGCTCTGTCGGAAGGACTCTCGCTTCCCCCCATGCTGGGCTGGGGTGAAACTTTCGTGACCAGAGTCACCAAAAATCACCACGTACAGAATTGCCCTCGCTTTCTGCAAGGTGTTTTTTGTTTATTTTGGTTTGGGTGGTTTGGGGTTTTTTCGTTTGTTTGTTTTTGCATTGCTCATTCTTCCTGATTAATTCAAATGCCTACCTTAAATTTATTTTGAGAAAAAGAAAAGGATGCAACCCTCCTGCAGACAACTTCAATTAGCACCCTGCTAATTTTCACCTCCATTGTGGAAGTGCCGGTGCTGTTGCCTCTGCCTCCGAGGCCGGGCTCAGCACCTCAGGCTAAGCCTGATGGAAGAGAGCAGCACCAACGCCAACCAAAAATGTGGATAAAGCCACTTTCCCTGGGCTACCCAAACACTCTCTCAGATTTTGTGGGGCTTTCAAGTCAGCAGGAAAGGGAAAGGCTTGGTGTAGATGGACAGACTGCAGCAGTAAGCTGGGAAATGTGCCCCGTGAATATCCCCAAACTTCCAGCAGCAACCCTGTGAAACAAAGAGAGGCCCACGCTAGGCTTCCCTTCGTGAGAAGGGAAATGTGAAAAGTGAAATTGCTCCTCATTTATTAAAAATCACAGAACCACAGAATGGCTGAGATTGGAAGGGACCTCTGGAGGTCATCTGGTCCAACCCCTGCTCAAGCAGGGACACCCGGAGCAGGTTGCCAAGGACCTCATACAGATGGCTAAAGTGTGTTAAGAACATTAAGATCCCTTCTTCCCATGTGATTTGGGAACCAGCCCTGGGGCAGATGGAGTAGAGCCTTGCCCCGTGCAGTATGAACACCAGGAGCTCCAAGCAGCTCCAGAAACCTGTTCTCACCAAGCCAGGTTGTATTTCAGGACCCTGTCCCTCAAACCATTCCTCCCCTAGGAAGTCATGGCATCTGGTCACAGACCTCACCAGCTACCAAGCCCACCAAAGGCCAGTAGCAGTCCAGGGCTGGAGTAAATACACCATTCAGCTATTACTATTCCAACGTGGGTATTGGCATACAGCAGGTCACATCAGAATATGATCACTTCCATAGTCTTCCTGCATCCTAAATCCACCTGAGCACTCCCAGCCCTGACTTACTTGTATCCTGTCATAGGGTGGAGCTGCTTCAGTTCCCTACATGCCCTGGCAGTACAGCTGCTGCT
Organism: Anseranas semipalmata; assembly: GCA_013399115.1. Lineage (NCBI taxonomy): Eukaryota > Metazoa > Chordata > Aves > Anseriformes > Anseranatidae > Anseranas > Anseranas semipalmata. The sequence continues at coordinate 1,175,981 of VXAA01003938.1, forward strand.
GTTCCTTAGAAATACGGAGTGCATTTATGGCACTTAAGAAGTAAATAGGAGTAATTGCCTCCTGAGAAAACAGGCTGTCCTGGCTCAGATCCTCTACACAAACCCATTAAATGGGTAGCTGGTGTTCATTAAGAACATGACTGAACCTGATCCACCACCATTCCTAACTGGATTTGAAGCCTATGGAGATGGGCAGAAGGGCTAGTGGAAGCTTTCCTACACCATCTACGAGCATCTACATTTCCATCCTCTCCTCATCTCAGCCTGATAGCCCTGAAACACTTTCATTGTCCCAGTGGGGGTGGATCCCTTGTAAAGGGCAGACGGAGAAGGGTTTCAGCCATGGCTGCGGAGCACTTACCAAGGCATTGCTGAATATTTTCTCTCCTGCATAGTCCCCCAGTCCTGTTCCCAAGCTGGATCACGCGCTTTGTGGGAAGTCCTGGATGGAGCAGTGCCTACTGTAGCCGAGAGGATTAATGCCATGATCCTATTTGAAGGAAATGGTAAATGCATCTCCAAATTCAGACCCTGGCATACGACTGGTGGGGGATGGCAATCTCCATGCTGCCCCAGATCTGGGTGGTAGAGCAACGCCGATCCATCAGCACTGTGGGCAGCTGCATTGCCCCGATCCCCATTTGCTTTTTCTCCCAGGTAAGCATTCAGCCTGCTTCTCCGTCAACCAAAGAACGCCGCTCCCCAAGGGCAGCAAAGCTTGCAGCGAGCTGCAAGCCACATGCACTCCTACCGCTCGCCTTTGCTTTTCACTTCTCTTCTGGTTTGGGGTTTTTGTCAACAGCACCTTTTCTAAAAAGAAGCCCACACAAACCTCCCTTCTGACTGCTTTCACTTGTGATTTTGCAAGCCTTAGAAACAGCTCTTAGAAACACTTTAAACAAGACCATTAAGGCACTTCACAGCATCCTTTAGAGCATTTTTAAACATGGTTGTGATACGTGCCTGGGGACCAGCCTGACTCCTCTTGGAGGACATCTGTACCTCTAGGGCACCAGCTTGCAAGGAAGACCAAGGAAATATTTCTGAAGAGCTGTTCCTCGCCAATGCTCGGTGCTTGAGTCTGCCCAGAAGGTGTTTGGGCCTCGCCTCGGTCCCCTCATAGGGTCACTGCAGGCAAGAACGGTGGCTCTGGAGGCAAACACGTGGCCAGCAACGGGAGATATGCATTTACAGCTCTGGAGACTGAAGTACTCGAGAAGGAAGGAGTCAGACTTGCACCGGTATGGATGTTCCCATCAACCCATCGTGCTTTCATGCCCATGCAAAGGGCGCAAACCATTTACCCCTGCAGCACCCTTGAGCTTTCTCCCGCAGCAGGAAGAGGCCACCCTGCAGCCATCACTTTCTGTATGTTATAAAGCAGGTTTTGTGGCTCCTGAACGGTGTCGAGCTTTTTTAACTTCGCTAGGAAGAAGACAAACACCTAGCAGCCTCCCGTGAGGCACAGGTCCTCCTTTCAAGCATCCGTACACCATCACCGCGGGGCCCGTGGAGGAGGCAGCAGCGGCCGAGTGAGGGAGCAGAGCCCCCGCAGCGCGGCGCGAGCCACGGCACGGAGGGCACGGTGTTCTGGCAGCGGCCGGTTTCGCAGAGATCATGAGTTTGAGCACATAGCTAATTGAATTGCAGATGTCTTTTCTGATGGCTATCTGGGAGCAGAGCTTTGATTAAAGCAGCAGCAAAGAGGCAGAACAGGCTTGTTCTCAGTAATAAAACTAATGGAAGGAGGAATGACCATTTACTGCAGCCTCCACGGGGAGCATAAAGAAGGCAGATACTTTAAACAAGATTTTATTTTTATTTTTACTTTTAAATGATCCAACAGCTCAGCACAAATACCCAGCTTCCAGCTTCTAGAGATACAGAATATATGTAGGACTGGAAAGCAGCTGACTGTCATTTAAATACTCCACAAATAAACTCATCTCCCTCCCTTCCCATACCCCTTGATGAACAACAGATCTGCTTTCCTTTCTGAAGGCCAGATACGTTTGTTCTTTACTTGGTTTTTGAAGGCTGACAATTTTTATTCTGTCCTTTTGTTACTTCCAAGATTCAGCTGGATTTGCCCTGAGCTTGCACAAGCTAGATCTCAGCCTCTTGAGATTTTATGGTGCCTTCAGAGCTCCTAAGCGGGAAGAACTTTAGGAGAGCTTCCAGCCCATCCAAACTAGAAGACTAAATCGGAGTGTTATGACCTTTTTTTCTTTTCCCCTCATGACAACTTGAACCACATCCAATACGTATTACCACATCCACATCACTGAAAAACCACCCCCACCCAACACAGCTGAAGAATCAAAGTTACACTTCAAGATGACCTAAAAGCCTGGCTCAGCTCAGGAACAAGGTTTTAGAGGACTGCGTTCCCCTTCCTCAGCTGGCTGTACACAAAGTCAAGTTATGCTACATTCTGGGAGCCTCTTGGCCATGTCCTGCTTGAACTTTCTCTTGCCTCCTGGCCTTGCACAACTCTCCCGGGGGCATCTCAATGAACAACAACAACCTGGGACTGAGTTTCAAGGAAAGTCCTCATCGGTTTGCTCATTTTCCCTTTTGAACTGCTGCCCTTTTCCGATGTATTTACAATGTAAGGAAGTTAGTTTATTCATGGTTTGGCTTTTAACTTCATTGTTGAGCTTGGCCTTGCTCCTGTTGGAAATTGGACCCTGATTCAGGAGGGCAGCTGCCAGTGTCTGCTGGAAACTCCTTGCCATGGGATTTTCAAACACGCCATTTGCTGGCCTAGCTCAGCACCAAGTAAATGCAGTAGGAAGTGTCCTGCTTACTCATCGCAGGAAAAGGATCAGGCCAGTGGCAAGTGTTTTTCAGAGTATCCTCAAACATGCCTTTAACACTCCTCAGCTCGTTCCAGACTTCCTGGGAGTTCCCTCCAGCAGCCATCCTCAGTTCAGTTTCATACATCTGAAGTTACACTGACCAGCAGGGACTGGACTTGGGCTAATTTCCAGCTCCAAGCCTTGGACTTGCAACTTGTTTCAGGTCCACGCCAGCAGAAAACTCTCCAGAAAGTTCAAATGCATAATCCCAAAGGGAAAGGAGAAAAGCAAGAAATAATGCAACAGCTAAGATGTCAACTGCTACCACTCGAGATGCTATGTTAAGGTAAACAGTGAGCTCAAGTACTGCCATTCTACCCCACAAAGAATAAGTAATATATTTCTTTTTTTCTGTATTAATCTCAATACATTAACTGGAGCTACAGAATTCAAGGGTGGTAATTCCCAAATAGCCTCACTGGGTTCCTTCTCCAGTTGAAAGATGGGAAGCTGCCTTCCAGGCATTGGTTTATTCCCTAAGAATTAGGGAGAGGCATCTCTCAGGCCCTGCGTTTACTGCACTGCTGCCGGGAGGTTTTGTCTGGATGCTCTCCGGGCAGTTTTCAGACATAATGGAAGCCTATTTCTCCTTCCCAGGTATTTACAAAGCCCTCAACTTGAGCAATCTGGATTTGCCTTAGAATTATTTGCCAAAATAAATAAATAAATAAATAAAAATAAAACAATTAAAGAAAAATAGCAAGGTCAAGATCTGATAATTCATTTACATCAATTCATCATATTGCTATTAAAAATAAAGCAAGCGTGAAGCTAAATATCATCAAGAAGGTAAATGACAAAAAGTTTGAATATAGCCTGAAGAGTTGCTAAATGGGAGATACGCAGAGAATAGAAAGCCTGACAGATTACTTTGAATTTGATTTTCAGTGGATGAAAACCTGAGCATTTCAGAATACTTACAAAAAATTCTAGTGGGGAAAAAAAAAAAAAAGGTACTCTTGGCTATTGAAATCATTTGATTTAAAGTGCTCTGAAAAATGATTTGTTATAGAACAAAAGCAAAAATCAAAACAATTCATTCCAGAAGTATTACAACACAACAAGCTGAAAAGTCTACTCTTTGTTTTGGTCTCAAGTGAAATTTTGGTCAATTTGGGTCCGTTTCACAGAGAGAGGCTTCAGACAGGGCGATTGCTAAAATAAAACAAAGTTTCTCTGCCTAACTTTAGCAATTTAATAAACAGCTCCAAAAGCTGGCTCCGTGGTTTTAAAACAATTAAAACAGTTCTGCATCAAAGAATACACGACCAGATTTGCCAACATTGAAGCACAGTGTACTAAAATTATCAATGTATTACCTAACCTAAAGCCTTCAAACTTCCAGACGCTGTATTAAAGACCAGTTGAAAAAAAAATCCTGGATTTAGAACATGCTCAGGCTGTTCTTTAAACAAAGTAAAAGAAATCAATCCAGAGGTCAATCTCGTTTTCAAAGATAAAACAATTATTTGCAAATTCTGGTGAGTGAAGTGGGTGAAAAAGCGTATCTGCATGTTAACATTGACTTTTTATATACTCAACATTATGGCCTGGAAGTGCTAAAGAGACATTCAGAATATAAAGGCAACTGGAGACAATTAAGCCACTTACAAAGCACCAAAATTAGCATTCCTTTTGTCAGATCCAGATAATTCAAGTGCTGTTCTGCCACAAAGGCTATCATCAATTTCTAATTTTAGATTAATCCATCAAAAAAAAAAAAAAAAAAAGCATCTAGCATTTCTCTGTTGTTTCCTCATTAAGAATACTTTTAAATTATATACTGAAACCTTGAGAATGCAAACTACAAATTAAAGTTTGCATTCCCACAGGGACATACTCGCGCAGTTGCTTTGATATACCAATCCCAGCAAGGGTAATGCAGCTACTTGTGCTGTAAGGCAGCTAAGCAGTGCCTGAACTGCCGCAAGATCCGAACCCAAAAGCAAGAACTTAGTCCTAAGTCATACAGAAAGATGGTCTCTCCTGCCTTTGATCCCACAGCCTTCTCATTTCCTCTGCTACACCTATTTATTCTCAGTAATGTCAAACTCCCCAGGAACTGTATCTCCTGAAATTCACTACATTCTATCGTGCAAAAGACCCAACAACAACTTTGTAATTAACCCTTACATTTTAAGTCAAATTCCTACATTCAGATTTTAGGATGGCACTTTCAAGGGCAAAGTACTGTCCTACTAGTCTATAAAGGACCGATCATTTTACATTTCATTAGTTGGGAAAGTACCCAGGATTCACATCCTTAACACCGGTGAACAGGACCCACCGTAAAACTGCAAGCCCCTTTGCTACGCCGGTTGCAGGCTACAACCATGCTGTCACCTGTAGATTTGTAGGTTTAGGTTCGCTTATATTTTAATCATGATTACTGAAGAGGAAATAAGCTTTTTTTTTCCCCCCCAAACTGTAGGGAAACTGTTTCTATCTTCATGCAGAACTGGAAGTCCTCCTCCACAATCCCACGAGGCAGAATTAATACTCTATGCCAAGTTTACACCATTTCAACTTGCGAAAAAAAAGAAACAACAATAATAATAATAATCATAATCAAGATGAGAGCTGTGGGTGTCAAAGTGAGATGTTCTTGGACATCCAGCGCTTCATCCCGGTCTAATCACCAAAACCTCCAGAGCTCGCGGCGCTGGGGCGGCCGCCAGCGCGGCACCACGACGTCCAGGCGAGGGTGCAGCTCGCCGCTGGGTCTGTGCTCCTGCTCTCCTCCTCGTGGGGTACAGAAAGCACCCAGCGCTCCCGGCGTTTCCACACCACTTCCCATCTCTCCGCTCAGGCAAAGCCCAATTGCAACATGTTGAAGTGACTGCAGTTAACATTATTACAATATGCAAACAGGGATTTATCAACATTGTATGCTTTATTGAAAGTTGACAAGTGCAACAGTTAAATACATTGACGTGTTACAACTGTTTAGAGAACATGCACAAAAACATATGCATACTACTATACAGATCATATGCAAAAATCCATACTGGGAAATCCANCTGGGAAATCCAATTTTTTTTTTTTTTTTTTTTTTTTTTTTTTAGTTCTTTGCTAGCAGGGTTTGATAATTTTTGGAGTGTTTTTTCCTGTCTTAAACCAAACTACAATGAACAAAGATTTACTTCAAGATAATCAGCAGCCAGGGAACTTCAGAAGTTACACAAACAGCATAAATCTGCCAAATTCTGAACAGTTGCGTAGGTGCATTCTTATTTATGTAGCATAAAAAAAAAAAAAAAAAAAAAAACTTTCCAAACTTCTTCAGATCAGCCAATGAAACAACTAAACTTCAATCTGTACAACCTAAATAGTTACAGTTTTTCTATTTTACAAAGTAATTACACTAAATACACAAATATACAGTAGGCAAATAACCTTCATTGTAATTATCCTATGACCCAACTGCATGTCACCTACCTGCCTTCTATATATAATACAGCTTTATGCACCTGTCCACTGCTTCAGAAAACGGTGCAAGTATTTGCACTTAAGGTTTCAGGTGACAATTAAGTGTTAAACACTGAGTTTACCTTTCTCCCTCTTCCTCTTAGATCCTATGCACCAGTCCTCACTTTGGAACCCCAGTGCTCT